>CABHPQ010158383.1:28307-63988 GCA_902168405.1 Peromyscus aztecus | reverse complement strand
TTTTTTTTCTTTTGCTGAAAGAATTTTGCATAACAGCATCTTCCTGGTGAAGATGGTGTTTGGGGCTGGGATATGGAAAACTCAAGGCTGGATTGGAAATTACACTACACAGGTGTAGTTTTGCATGTCTCCTTGAGGGAGAAAAACTGACTCAGATAGTCTGAAGAATTGAAAGAAGTAGAAAGAATGCTCCATTATTCCTTTCCTATAATCAGTTAAAATTCTGGAGTCAGATTTGGATCCTAGATTTGAGAATCTGTGTAGAAAGCCTCTGCCTTGAGGCCAAAGTAACAAGACTCTGTCACTAACATGTTTCCAGGAGACTAAATGGGAATATTCGTGCATATTCTGACTTTGCTTCCTAATGGCTTGTGCAACCAGTTGGCCACTTCAATGCAGTCACTGGAACTTTCTATTTTGACATGACTTTTCACCAACTGGACTGTGTTGGCTCATAGCTCCTTTCATTCAGACATAGCCCAGGGATCCAGGCTGTTTTTGAGTCCAGTTGACAAAGTAATGGCAGGGCTTCTGATCCTCTGAAATCATGCTTCTGTAACAAATGTTTTCACCTATCTGGGTTTTTTATGTGGTGTGAGGTAGATATACCTCATCTGTATGCTGTGGATAGACAACTGCCTCAGAACCACCCACCAAGGAGTCTGTCCTTTATTTACATACTGACCTATAATGCTGCTTTTATCCACTGTAAATTCTTTACTGTAAGCCTATCTGTGCTTATGCTGTCTTTCCCTCCACTGCTTTATTGGTTTGCTTTTTTAAAAAAGATTTGTTTATTTTTCTGTGCATTAATGTTTTGCTTGCATGTGTGTCCTGGAACTGGAGTTATAGACAGTTGTGAGCTGCCATATTGTTGCTGGGGATTGAACCCGGGACCTATGGAAGAGCAGCCATCTCTCCAGCCCCTGATTTACTTTTGTAATTATCTTTGTTTGTTTCTTTTTTTTTTTTTTTGGTTTTTCGAGACAGGGTTTCTCTGTGTAGCTTTGCGCCTTTCCTGGAGCTCACTTGGTAGTCCAGGCTGGCCTCGAACTCACAGAGATCCGACTGGCTCTGCCTCCCGAGTGCTGGGATTAAAGGCGTGCGCCACCAACGCCCGGCTCTTTGTTTGTTTCTTATAGTAACTATAGTTGTAATGTGCATTTATACACTACACTTTCTTCTTTAAAAATATAGATTATTATATTGATATATGTTATGAAATAAATCTCTTCTAGGTTATTTTAGGGATACTAAAATATTAGAATTTGTTTTACATTTTTCTTTTGGAATTTTTGGTTGTAGTTCTTTGAAATTTGGGGGGCCCACTGTTATGAAGGTCAAGCCTAGCTGCTGAACTATGCATGCTACAAGCATTTTGTTGAAGCTACCACAGTGATTTTAACTGGGTGTGACAGCTGTTTTATCAAATAATTGATATTACATATGAATTAATTGCCTGTGCTACATTCTAGACCATAGCTAGTGACCAACATAGAAATACTAATTATAAGCATAGACAAGCAGGACTTAAAGAAGTGAAGAAATCATCCTAGCAGAATTATGAAGGTTCATTAGATTTCAGACACCAGAAAAAAAATTTGCCTCAGGAGAAGAAACTTGGAGTCAAAATACTTGGGGTTCATGACCCCTCTTCTCTCTGTCTTAATTCTGTGACTGTAATAATATTTTCTTCAATCATTCCATCTGTAGAGTAGAAATTATAACAGCATGTACATAGGCCATCTATTTACAACTATTGAATGGGTTAGTATGCACACATGGTTAGAATCATATATAAGGAAAACACTTAGTAAATGTTGACTGTAACTATTATTGTTTACAGACACTGGGATCAGACTGGGAAAGAAAGCAGCTGCATAACTAAATCTAAATTTTTTTCCTCCACCACATTTGCAGCAAAACATGGAAGATGTAAAAGAAAAACATGTAATGGAAGACGTCCCCTGAGTCTTTAACAAACATCCCTATCATCGTATGTCACAATCATTTCTTATTCCTTCAACTTCCCCAGAAATAGCTGCCCCCAGCTGATACACAGTATGAGGCTCAAAAACCAGAGCAGTGTGTTTGAGTTCCTCCTTCTGGGGCTCCCTATCAGACCAGAGCAGCAGAATGTCTTCTTTACCCTGTTCCTGGCCATGTACCTGACCACAGTGCTGGGGAACTTGCTCATCATCCTGCTCATCAGGCTGGACTCTCGCCTCCACACCCCCATGTACTTCTTCCTCAGCCACTTGGCCTTCACAGACATTTCCTTTTCATCTGTCACTGTCCCAAAGATGTTAACAAAAGTGCAGAGCCAGCACATAGCCATCACCTATGAGGGGTGTGTTTCACAGACATACTTTTTCATATTCTTTGCTGACTTGGACAGTTTCCTTATCACTTCAATGGCCTATGACAGGTATGTGGCCATCTGTCACCCTCTGCATTACACCATCATCATGAGTCAGAGCCTTTGTGCCATGTTGTTAGGTATGTCCTGGGTCATAGCTTCTGCTTGTGCTCTTTTGCACTCTCCTCCTAGCCCAGCTTTCCTTCTGTGCTGACCATACTGTCCCCCATTTCTTCTGTGACCTGGGTGCCCTGCTCAAGTTGTCCTGCTCTGACACATCCCTCAACCAATTGGTAATCTTCACAGCAGGATTGGCAGCCATTATGCTTCCATTTTTATGCATCCTCATTTCTTATGGCCGTATTGGATTCACCATCCTCCAGGTTCCCTCAACCAAGAGCATCTGCAAAGCCTTGTCTACTTGTGGGTCCCACCTCTCAGTGGTGGCTCTCTATTATGGAGCAATTATTGGTCTCTATTTTCTGCCACCATCCAACAGTACCAATGACAATAACATAATTGCTTCAGTGATGTACACAGTGGTCACTCCCATGCTGAACCCTTTCATTTATAGCTTGAGAAATAAAGACATGAAAGGGGCTTTAAGAAAACTCTTGAACAGGAAGACAGATTTTTCCAACTGATAATTTTCTTTTTTGCATCTATATGATCTTACTTCCTCAATAATAGAAATACAAATTATTAAAACTATATCTCACTAATCTCTCATTTACTGCCTTCCCTCAAAATGCTTTGCTGACATTATTCCTGTACCCATGAGAAGGAATGCTAAAACAGAATATTCTATGATTTTGTTATATTCATTTTATCAGATATTGGGGCTGGTATCAATAAATGGAAGGTGGGGCTGGTATCAATAAATGGAAGGTGTTGACATTATCCCTTTCTCCAATTTTAAGTTTATTATAAAATGTGCCTGGATTTTCTACTATTACTTAAAATTTTCCAATTTTATGAAATTTGGCACCAGATGCCTAAGAACTTTGAAATTTTCTACAACTTTCCAAGAGAATATAAGAACTTAACTCCAATTACATAGGAATTAGTGCACAGCTTTCTTGTTCCTCTGGAATATAGTCACACTTGTATTCTCACACACATGTGTAGATATGTAGTGACAAATGACATCCCAGTTGTCTTGGGTTTTGTCAAATAGTTTAATATGCAATAATATCATCAAATTTTATCCAGACAACAACTATTATTAGTTGTTTGGAAAAGCTCAGGTTCAGAGAGGTGATAAACAGCCTATGACCATACAGTTAGTAAAGGGAAAGCTAGAACCTTGGTATTCCAAGGCAATTCTTTGAGGCAAGACCTATAAAAGTTATATGGAATTCTACACAAATCCAAGAAGTAATAATTAACATGATCTTGAGGAAAAAAAAAAACAAAACCTTTCCCAAGATGTGTATTTCACTTGAGTTATAAATAGGAATTATCCAGATACACTAATGCCCATCTTACAGTGCTGATCAGATGGGAGCATTGTAAGTCAGGATTGAAATATATATTAATACAACTCAGGATTGAAAGAGTCAAATTGAAGATATTTATAGTAAATGCCAGGGGATCCATTTTCTGACTCTTGACCATCTCAATTTAATGGGCATGTAAAAATACTTAAGTATTGAGCAGGGTGGCGGTAGTGCACACTTTTAATTCAAGCACTCAGAAGGCAAGGCTGTCATATCTCTGTTGAGTTTGAGGCCAGCCTGGTCTACATTGTGAGTTCCAGGACAGCTAGGGCTATACAGTTCAAGCTTGGCTCATAAGCACCTGTAACTTTAGTTCAAAAGAATCTAACACCCTCTTCTGGCCTCTGTAAATACACACACTCAAGCAAATACATATACACATAAATAAATATTTTAAAATAAAAACATCACTTCTTAGGAAGCAGCATTCTCTTTGTCCTAGGCTATGCCACTGAGGCACCCTTGTGTTAGCAGCAGGTACCTCCTAGGACAGCTTTGCAGATCATGAATTTTGAGTGGAAGGCCAGCAATCTCTGGTGAGAGGTTTAGTAAACATAGGCAAAGGGACTTTATTTTGTTAATGACTTGAGAATTTGAAACTAAACGCATAATCAGATATAATTTTCCATTCACTACACTTGAAAATTCTGTTAATGTCAACTGTTGCATAAAAGGAGAAACATTTTTACTTTTATATTCTGGGGGGCTTGAATTAGCATATCTCTTAAAAATTGTAGAGAATCTTCTTTTTGCAAGGGAATAAGAGACTATAGAGTGCAGCCCTAAATGGACATTTATAATCCACCCCTTCTCCTAAGGCTAAGGAATTATCATGGAAGAGAGAGCAGAAAAATTGTGAGTTGGTGGTAGTGGATGACTACAACAAAACAGGCTATTTCAGATGTGAAATCAGTCAAAATCCCAGCAGAGATGGGGAAGCTGATAGCTGCCAGGAGATGGAGAGTTGATTTTCTTTAAGGGTGTGGTCCTTGGTCTATTGAAGATACTCTAGTGCATCAGTTCTCAACCTGTGGGCTGCAATCCCTTTGGAGGAGTTGAGTGACCCATTCACAGGGATCGCCTAAGATCATCTGTATATCAGATATTTACATTACAAATCATAACAGCAGCAAGATTACAGTTATAAAATAGCAACAGAAATCATTTTAAGGTTAGAGTCACCACAACATGAGGAACTATATTAAGGGGTCACAGCAGCAGGAAGGTTGAGAACCACTAATCTAGTAAATAGCCACACCCCTATAGGAATAGAGTCAGCAATAATTAGATCAGATGAATTCTTAAAATGAGGACACACAATCTGATGGGCATGAAATGTGGAGTGGATATGAAAGGAGGTGGGTAAGGGGGTGAATACAATCAAAATACAATGTATGAAATCCTCAAAGAATTAATAAACATACGTATTTTTAATGTTATAGAATAAGGCTACAGAAATATAGCCTTTATATTAGAAATATAAAACTTCATATTTCTAATAGTGCCACGCCCTTTGTGGGCCTTTTTCTTTCAAACCACCACAATGAACAACTCATTTCTGAATGTAAATTTGGTCAAGACAAAAATAAAGAAAGAAATTAAAGACTTTCTAAAATTGAATGAAAATGAATATACAGTATATCCAGACTAATGGGACACAATGAAGGCTGTTCTAAGAGGAAAGTTCATAGCACTAAGTACCTACATGAAAAAACTGGAGTGATCTTATACTAGCAACTTATCAGAATACCTGAAAACTCTAAAATAAAAAGAAGAAAATACACCCCAAATGAGCAGATGACAATAAATAATCAAACTTGGGGCTGAAATAAATAAAATATAAACAAAAAGAATATAAAGAATCAATGAAACAAAGAGTTGGTTCTTTGAGAAAATTAGCAGTATAGATAAACCTTTATCTAAATTAGCTAAAGTCAGAGAGAGCATATCCAAATTAATGGAGGGGAAATGGATCTGAAGGAGAAGGGCTGGGAGTAGCTGGGGGAGTGGAGGGAGGTCCACTGTGGTGGGGATGTATGTATGAAAGAAGGATCTATTTTCAATTAAAAAATAAAAACAAAAACAAAAAAAATCAAAAATGAAGAGACACTGAGGAAATCCAGAGAATTCACGCTTAAAAAAAAAAACCTATATTCCACCCAATTGGAAAATCTAAAAAAAAAAATGGATAACTTTCTCAATAGGCATAACTTATGTGGGAGGCCAATTCCCACCTTTTAAAGGGTTCCTATGAGGAGGATAGAGGGATAAGAAATTTTTAGATAGAAAGATAGCAGAGAGGAGACAGACAGAAACACAGGAAAGCTTTGGGAGGACCTCCATTGAAATCCAACAATCTGCCTCCTCAAAAAGCCTTTTCATAGCAATGCCAAGGGTGGGGCAAAAAACTTCCCCCTTGCTAGATCAAAGCATACTTCACAGTCAAGTGTAGACCCTCCCAAATACCTGGTAACCACACCCATCATCAAATCATCCCCTTATGCAGCCCTGCTGGGTAAAGCAAGCTCAGATTCTCAGACCCTGAGTATGTTTTCACTAGGAAACCTCTGTGGGTCTCTATATCACCCCCTTCTTAATATAATAAAGGGCCCCTCCAATATACTGTGCCTGCCTTAGGTCATTCTTCTTCCCTAATCAACCTTACCAGTCCTTGAGATACACTTTCCATCAAATGTACTCTGTCGTAGGTTGGCAGCTAGCAAGAACAACGTTATCCATCCCTGACTACCAGACTCTGGCAGGGGGAAGTACAGAGCTTAACTCAGCTCTGAATCAGGTCCTTACTAAGAGCTTGTAAATAGTTGGAACAACCAAAGCAATCCTTAGGACTGCCACACACCCCCAGTAAAGGAGTAGAGGATGACCAAAACAGAATGTCCTTTTTGAGTGAGTCTAAAATGTCTATAACAGCCTTAGCTGTGCCAAGCCTTTTCTTAAATCAATAAACTGTTGATGCAAATGCATCAAATCAGTAAACTCTGGATGCAACTGCATCAAACTTAAAGACTCCCTTAGCTTCACCAAAACATGGTTCATTAATATCAATAGGTTAACATAATTCTAGTATGAATATTACTATACATATTTACAACTAGCTTGAATATTAGTACACATATTTACAATTCTTACAAACTTACATTCAAAAGCAAACTCTCTGTAGGACTACTTTACAAACTTCAGCAAACATCTAAAAGAGATTTCTTAACAGAACTATTTACATTTTCTTTTAACAAGGCAGAGGGTACATGAATTGTGAGTCACCACAGTTAAAATTACAGGTGAACTCGAAACTGTTTCATTTCTGAAGTTTGTAAAACCTCAAAAAAGTCAGTTCTAATTATGGTCTTAAATGTCTCCTGAAAGTTTGAAACCAGAGCCTAAATCGTCAGCAGCTCTAGAGTCTTTGTATCCAGTTCCCTTGACCCTGGGATTCGGTGAGTGCCGCTGCCAGGGGATTGTAACACTTGGGATGAAGCTGCTCTCCTTAAGCCACCTTCCCTGCCAGGCCTTCCCAGCCATTCAAGAACCACTGGAAGTGCTCCCAATGGTGGATTGTTGCTGGCTGGGAGCAGTCCCTTTACCCAAATTCATTGCAGTTCCCCTGAATGCAATAATTCAAACATTGCTGAAACTTCACTCCCAGCTCCAGGAGCATTTTATGACAGTCTTTCCTGAGGAACCTTGCCTCAGGACAAAGGTACTTGCCATAGTAACTGAGCTGCTACAGAGATGCTTTCAGAAAGCCTTCTGCATAGCCAGCAAACAGAAACTGTGTGACTTTGGCTGATGTCTCCATTCAGCTTTTTTACTGTCCTAGTCTGTCTGTACCTCCCATTTCCAGGCCTGCCTGCCTAGAGACCTCAGTGTCCTGAGACCCTGAGGGCTCTCTTGTACCTCATGCTGCATGGCTGAATGCTGCCCCACTGCTATGAGCTACAATTTTCAAACAGCCCTTCTGAGTCCAGGAGGAAACCAGCAGTGGCCAGTTGCAGCTTCTGCACAAAAGCAAAACCTCATCCCCAACGTAATACATATCTTGGTTTCCATTCTGAAGTCAGCACATCGTTAAAGTATATAGGCTGATTTAATTTTGTACTTTTTTTCTATTATCCAATGTCTCTGTGCAGCTGTTGTTCCTTTCTCATTAGCACTGAGAAAATTCAAAGTTAATAGAGCATCATGTAATATATTTCTAGGGGGTTTGTTACCCCTTTCTGTCTATTTATCATATCCTTTAGAGTTCTGTTTGATCATTTTATAACTGCTTGGCTTGTAGGATTATGTGGTATACCTGTAATATGCTTTATATTGTAATCAGCCTTTTCAGAACTCAGAGCAGTTGCCCATTGAAATCCTGAATAGGTATCAATGGTGTGGTGTAAACATTTCAGTTTTCCAAATTCTGCAAAATGAAACATATCCATCTGCCAGATTTCATTCCTCTGAGTACCCTTTGGGTTATATCCTGCTGGTAGTGGAGTCTGATTATAAAAAGAACAAGCAGGATATTTCCTTATAATTTCCTTGGCTTGTTGCCAGGTTATGAAAAAATCCTTTTTTAAACCTTTACTATTGACATGATGGTTCTTATGACATTCTGAGGCCTCCAGCACATTTTCTATCAATATTTATATCAATCTCATCATTACCTTGTGCTAGACATCCTGGCAGATCCGTATGGGATTGGATGTGAGTTATATATAAGGGATGATTCCTATTCCTGATTATATCTTGTAACTGAATAAATAACAAAGTTAATTCTGACTCATCAGGGATAAATTCTGCAGTCTCAAATATGTAAGACCAATATTTCTGCATTCTAAGAGTCAGTAACTATGTTGAGAGGTTCTGAAAAATCTATTCATACCATCAGAATAGCATATATTCCAATTTTTGAACTGAATTGTTAGGACTTTGAACCGCTTTACTTAAATTTTCTAATTTGTATCCTGCATTTCCTTGTTTATTTGCATCTGTATAAAATGTTGGGGCTCTGGATGTTGTTTTCCATACAATGTGAGGCAGGATCCAATCAGCTTTCTTCATAAGTTGAATTCTATCACTTTTGGGATATTTGCTATTAATCTCTCCCAAAAAATTACTGAAAGCTCTTTGCCAGGGTTCACTTTCTGCTCATAATTTGTCAATGTCACCCTTAGTTAAAGGAACTACAATTTCTGCTGGGTCTATTCCTGCTGATTAATGAAGTCTCAATTTTCCTTTTAAAATCAACTCAGAGATCTTTTCCACATAAGTTTTTAATTTTTTTACTCTGTTTATTTGGTAGAAATATCCATTCCAATATAAAATCTTCCCTTTGCATTAAAACTCCTGTAGGAGAATGCTAGAGCATAAAATAACCAAAATGCAATCAAGCTTTGGATCCACACAATCCACATGTGCATCCTGTATTTTCTTTTCCACCAAGGTCAGTTCTCTCTCAGCTTCAGCCGTTAATTCTCTTGGACTATTTAAGTCCTTGTCACCCTCTAAGGTTTTCAACAAGTTACTCATTTCATCATTTTTTTTACCCCAATAGTGGTTCATAGATTGGAAATGTCTCCGAATAATCTTTGAACGTCATTAAGAGTCCATAATCAATCTCTCCTAATTTGTACCTTTTGGGGTCTAATTTTTTGTAGACCTGTTTTATATCCTAAATAATTAATAGAATCTCCTCTTTGTATCTTTTCAGGAGAAATTTGTAATCCCCAACAAGGCAAAAATTTTCTTTACTTCTTCAAACATTCTTTCTATGATATCTGCATTTGAATCAGCCAGTAAAATATCATTCATGTAATGATAAATTATAGATTCACAGGAAATTGTTTACATATTACTTCCAATGGCTGTTGTACAAAATATTGTCACAGGGTTGTACTATTTAACATTCCTTGTGGGAGAATCCTCCATTGGTATCTCTTAACCAGTGAGAATTATTGTAAGTAGGCGCTGAGAAGGTAGATCTTTCTCTGTCCTTTTCTTGTATTGAGAAGAAACAGTCTTTTAAATGGATAACTCTAAGTGGTCTTTAGGTAACAGAGTACAAAGGAATTCCAGATTGTAGAGAGCCCATTGACTAAATTACCCTGTTAATTGCTCTTAAGTCTGCTATCATTCTCCACTTACCAGATTCCTTTTTTAATAACAAATACAGGAGAATTTCAAGGGATGGTTGATTCTTCAATATGCTGAGCATTTAACTGCTCTTCTACCAGCTGTTCTAAGGCCTGCAGTTTCTCTGTTGTTAAAGGCCATTGCTGAACCCATGTAGGTCTGTCTGTTAATCATTTTAAAGGTAGAGCTCTTGGTGTCTTTGAAAGATCAGCAGCTCTTGTGCCCTGTTCTTGTACAATCTGGATGGCTGGTGACTGTTCTTTGTAATACCTTCTAATATTTTTCTCAGAAACTTATATTAGTTTATGGTTTGTTTCTGAGGTTGGAGGAATGTTAATTTGGTTGTTCCACTGTTGTAACAGATCATGGCCCCATAAATTCATAGCTATATTAGCCACATATGGCTCTTCCTGTCCAGCTCTGTCACTTCCTGTTTGTCTGTACAGACCTCCAGACATTTATGGTTAGTGCTTGGATTAAAGGCATGTGCCACTATGTCTGGCTCTGTTCTCAGTGTGTCCTCGAACTCACAGAGAACCAGATGGATCTCTGCCTCCTGAATACTAGGATTAAAGGCATGTGCTATCCTTGCCTGACTTCTATGTTTAATGTAGTGGCTGGCTTTTTTTCTCTGATTCTCAGGTAAGCTTTATTAGGGTGTACAATATTGTGGGGCACACAATATATCACTACACTATGATAGTGTATCACATTATTTAGTGGTATCCGAATGAAAGCAGGAATATGTACCAACACCACGTGAAGGGCCTTGTTTGCATTCCAGCAGGCACCAAGCCAGCATATTGTCTTAGTGTAATTCAGCTCAGGGTGTGAAGAATTGGTTAATATAAAGAAAAAAAGGGTCTTTACACAAATGGGGGTGTTTAATCTACTGCAGGAAGGTCCAATATGACTCCGTGACAATTGCTCTTCAACTGACTCTCTCAACTCTGATAATTTGGGTTCTATAATAGGCCTCTGGTCCACCCACACAGGCTTATGTGATGTCCAATTTAATGGTATTGTTCTTGGAATATTTATATCTGTGTGGGGGACAGTGGCCCTTAGAATTGGGGATGAAGGCTAAAATGTCTAACAGATTGACCTGTCATATCATGTATTACTATATCCTCAAAAGGATTTATCATCTGTGATAAGCTTGGCCCCCATTTCCTCTAATAGATCATGACCCCAAAGTGTATGGTATGTTATCAACTGTAATAGGGCAGAATCTCCCCTGGTTGCCATTGAGGTCCTTCCAGTGAACTGGGTAAAAGGTTGTTTTAGAAGGCTTATCCCCTCTTCCCCAGTAATGGTTGGGTTTCCAGTGTGGGAAGCCTCAAACATCATTAAGACATATTACAGTAGCTTCTGTCCCAGTGTCCATGAGTCCTTTGGTGGGTCTGCTATCCAGGTAGATGGTCATCATGGGAGAATGAGGAAATATTGGAAGGGTCCAGAACAGTCTGGGTTTGGAGGGACT
Source organism: Peromyscus aztecus (assembly GCA_902168405.1). Lineage (NCBI taxonomy): Eukaryota > Metazoa > Chordata > Mammalia > Rodentia > Cricetidae > Peromyscus > Peromyscus aztecus. The sequence goes on along the minus strand of CABHPQ010158383.1, from coordinate 52,509 downwards.
CCATCTTACTTGCTGGGCTGAGGGGTGCCCCTCTTTGAGTTTAAAGGTACCTGGGGAGAGCTCCTACAATCATGTGCCCAATGAAACCCTTTTTGGCATCTGGGGCATCTGGTCCTGGGTCAAGCTTTAGGACAGTCTCTATGAAGGTAACCTGACTGACCACAGCCTCAACAAGAATGGTCAGGTGGGTTGGGAGAAGACTGCCCAGGATCATTGTCTTTGGAAGCTAATAGTGATTGAGAGAGGCAGTAAGGGCAGCTATGTATCCTGCCTGGGGTCACAATCATGGGTAGTGATCACCATTTCTGAATGTCCTCATTATGCACTGCTGCAACTGCATTACAGGTAGGGACATTAAGCCATTCCCATGTAAATTGCTTAATGAGCATCTCCCTGGTTGGGCCAGGATCTACCCATTTCTCCACTGCCTCATTGACTCAGACTAAGAAGTCAGTAAATGAGTCCCCGGGAACCCCCACCCAACTCAGCCCCAGTTGCTGGCAGTCAGGAAAAACTCCCCATGGCCAAGCTACCCTACCAAAACCACCCATCAGACCCTGAAATCTATAAAACCCAAGCCCTACCCCAATACCCATCTGCCTGTGACCCCAGTAACTTCCTGAGACAAGGACTCCACCAGCTCTCATTGGACCAAGAGTGGTTTCCTGAGACACAGAATCTGCCAGTTCTCACTGGACCAAGAGAGGCTTCCTGAGACACAGAATCTACCAGCTCTGATGGGACCAAGAGCACTGATAGGACCAAGAGTGACTCCCTGAGTCACAGAATCAGCTAGCCTGGATTGGGCCAAGTACAGCTCCCTGAGATTCAGAATCTGCCAGCTCCAATTAGACCAAGAGCTAAGACTGGGCCCAAAGGAGCCCCCTGAGACACAGACACAACAAGCACAGAGTGGACCAATAGCAGCTCGCTCAGACACAGGCACCTCCTGCAAGTATTAGAGGAAGGGATGGGTAGACGTCAATGCAAAAATACATACAACAACATAAAGAGCAATATGGCATCACCAGAACCTAGCCCTCCTCCAACAGTAAGACCTGAACACTACAATGTAGAAGAATCAGAAGAAAGTGACCTTAAAAATAGCTTCATGAAGATGCTAGAAGCCTTTAAAGAAAAAAAAATGAAATATTCCCTTAAAGAAATTGAGGAAAAGACAAACAAAAATGGAAGAAATCAATAAATAAATTGAGAAAAAGACAGACAAAAATTTGAAGAAATCAATAAATCCCTTAAAGAAAGCCAAGAAAACCATGAAAAAGCAATTAAACATGTGAAGGAAACAGTTCAAGATCTGGAAGTTGAAATAGAAACAATGAAGAAGACACAAATGAAGGAAATGCTAGAAATATAAAATCTGAGTAAATGAACAGGAAACACAGATGCAAGCATAACCAACAGAATACAAGAGATGGAAGACAGAATCTCTAGTGTAGAGGATACAGTAGAGCAAATAGATTCATCAGTGAAAGAACACACCAAAGCCGAAAAAGTCATAACACAGAATGTCCAGGAAATCTGTGACACCATGAAAATGACAAACCTAAGAATAACAGGGATAGAAGAAGGAGAAGAATACCAACTAAAAGGCACAGAAAATATATTCAACAAAATCATGGAAGAAAACATTCCTAACTTAAAGGAGGAAATACCTATGAAGATACAAGAAGCTCATAGAACACCAAATAGACTAGACCCCCAAAAAGTCCCCTTGCCACATAATAATTAAACCACTAAACATACAGAATAAAGAAAGCATATTAAGAGCAGCTAAGGAAAAAGGCCAAGTGACCTATAAAGGCAGACCCATCAGAATAACACCCAACTTCTCAACTGAGACTTGGAAAGCCAGAAGGTCCTGGACAAATGTAATACAGACACTAAGAGACCATGGATGCCAGCCTAGATTAATATACCCAGCAAAACTTTCAATCACCATAGATGGAGTGAACAAGATATTCCAAGATAAAACCAGATTTAAACAATACCTAGCCACAAATCCAGCCCTACAGAAAGCACTAGAAGGAAAATTCCAACCTAAGGAAGTCAAATATACCAACAGAAACACAGGCAATAGATAACCCCACAGCAGTAAATCTCAAAGAAGAGAAATACACACATACTACCACCAAAATATACCAGGAATTAACAATCATTGGTCATTAATATCTCTTAATATCAATGGACTTAATTCACCTATAAAAAGACACAGGCTAACAGAATAGATATGAAAGCAGGACCCATCTTTCTGCTGCATACAAGAAGTACACCTTAACTTCAAAGACAGAAAATACCTCAAAGTAAAAGGCTGGGAAAAGACTTTCCAATCAAATGGTCTTAAGAAGCAAGCTGGTGTAGCTATCCTAATATCTAACAAAATAGACTTCAAACTAAAATCAATCAAGAGAGATAGAGAAGGGCATTACATACTCATAATAGGAAAGATCCACCAAGATGAAGTTTCAATTCTGAACATTTATGCCCCAAACACAAGGGCACCCACATATGTAAAAGAAACATTACTACAGCCTAAATCCCACATTAAACCCTACACATTAATAGTGGGAGACTTGAACACCCCACTCTCACCACTGGACAGATCTGCCAGATTGAAACTTAACAGAGAAATAAGGGACCTAACTGATGTTAGGGCTCAAATGGACTTAATCAATAGCTACAGAACATTTCACCCATATATATATATATATAACCTTATATATATATATAACCTTATATATATATAAAACCATAATATATATATAACCATATCTTCTTCTCAGCACCCCATGGAACTTTCTAAAATCGACCACATACTCAATCACAAAGCAAATCTCAACAGATACAGAAAAATTAGAATAACCTCCTGTATTCTATTTGACCACCATGGCTTAAAGTTAGATTTCAACAACAATTAAAATTACAGAAAGCCTACAATCTCATGGAAACTGAATAATGCTCAACCAAATCACCAATGGGTCAAGGGAGAGATAAAGAAATTAAAGACTTCCTTGAGTTCAATGAAAATGATTGTACTACATACCCAAACCTATGGGACACTATGAAACCAGTGCTAAGAGGAAAATTCATAGCGCTAAATGCCCACATAAAGAAGTTGGAGAAATCTCACACTACGGACTTAACAGCACACCTGAAATCTCTAGAATAATACAAAGAATCAATAAAACAAAGAGTTGGTTCTTTGAGAAAATCAACAAGATAGACAAGCCCTTATCCAGACTAACCAAAAGGCAGAGAGAGAGAGAGAGAGAGAGAGAGAGAGAGAGAGAGAGAGAGAGAGAGAGAGAGAGAGAGAGAGGGAGGAGAGAGAGAGAGAGAATCCAAATTAACAAAATTAGAAATGAAAAGGGAGACATAACAACTGACAATGAGGAAATCCAGAGAATTATCATGTCATACTTCAAAAACCTGTACTCCACAAAATTGGAAAATCTAAAAGAAATGGACAATTTTCTGGATAGGTACCACATACCAACGTTAAATCAAGACCAGATAAACAATTTAAATGGACCAATAACCCGTAAGGAAATAGAAATTGTCATTAAAAGTCTCCCAATGAAAAAAACCCCAGGACCAGATGGTTTCAATGCAGAATTCTAACAGATTTTCAAAGAAGAGTTAATACCAGTACTCTTCAAATTGTTCCATACAATAGAAACAGAAGAAACATTACCAAACTTCTTTTATGAGGCTACAGGTACTCTGATTCCCAAACCACACAAAGATGCAACAAAGAAAGAGAATTACAGACCAATCTCCCTCATGAACATTGATGCAAAAATACTCAATAAAATATTGGCAAACAGACTCCAAGAACACATCAAAAACATTATCTACCATGATCAAGTAGGCTTCATCCCAGAGATGCAAGTTTGGTTCAACAAATGAAAGTCTGTCAAAGTAATACACCATATAAAAAAATCTGAAAGAAATTTCAGCATTAGATGCTGAAAAAGCCTTTGACAAAATCCAACAAACCTTCATGATAAAGATCTTGGAGAGATTAGAAATACAGGGAACATACCTAAACATAATAAAGGCAATTTACAGCAAGCCAACAGCCAACATCAAGTTAAATGGAGAGAAACTCAAAGAGATTCCATCCACTAAAATCAGGAACAAGACAAGGCTGTCGGCTCTTTCCATATTTATTCAATATAGTACTTGAAGTTCTAGCTAGAGCAACAAGACAGCAAAAAGGAGATCAAGGGAATACAAATTGGAAAGGAAGAAGTCAAACTTTCACTATTTGCAGATGATATGATAGTCTACATAAGTGACTCCAAAAATTCTACCAGGGAACTCCTACAGCTGATAAACTATTGAGGACTATGGGGGTCCAGCCCCTCGATAGTCCCCTCCCAGGGTCCAGGAAGAATATACAACCAGCTGATAATTAATCTTTGATGAAAAGAAATGAATCTATGTACACGAACCTCCTTAGTTCATACACTTTATTATTCTGTGATAGTTCTCTCTCCACACAGCTTCTATTCTGCTCTTATGTCTAGCTCCTTTCTTGCCTGATTTCTCTCTGTATTTATCTACTGTCCCCTCTAGGTTCTATCTTAATTCCTTCATCTAGTTCTGTCCTTTCTAGGTTCTCATAATCTAGTTCTTTCCCCATCAGCTCCTCTCCCACCTCCTTCTCTCTCATCTGGCTCTTCCTCATCTTGTTCTTCCCCATCTGGCTCTTCCTCATCTTCCATCTCATTCCTCTAGTACTCTCTCCTAGCCCTTCAATCTAGTTCTTCCCCATCTCAGTTTGTTCCTCTCAAGTTCTTACCCATCTAGTTCTTCCATTCTCTTTTCTCTTCTCTGTCCCGAGCCCTGGAAGTCCCGGTAAAAAAAGGGAGAGTCCGAGCTAAATTGTGTAAAGCTATTACTTAACATCCACCTCACCTAGACGGTGTCTTCTTGTGAAATTTACCTTAAGTCAGGAGACTTGAATGTGGGCTGTTATCACTGTTAGTCCTTGAAAGTTGGGTGCCAACCTAGGCGGTGTGTAGATGTAACCAACCGTCTTATTAAATAAGAAACACAGAGCCAAGGTAAAGATAACAGCCCAAGAGGTCAGAGTTAGGAGCTTACCCGTGTGCTGCTGGCTAGCTTCTTCCGCCAAGAAACCTCTCCAAAAAAGGAGCTACTTCCTGTGCGTTTGACTTATAAAGAGTTCTGGTTCTTCCTTCTCATTGGTTGTAAACCCAACTACGTGGCTGTCTCATCACTGCCTCTCTGTACAGACTTCCAGGTCTTCTATGGTTGGTATTGAGATCAAAGGCGTGTGTCTCCAATGTTGGCGGTATCCTTGAACACACAGAGATCTACCTAGTTCTGCTTGCCGAGTACTGGGATTAAAGGCGTGCACCACCACCGCCTGGCTCTCGCTATGGCTTGCTAACAACTCTGACCTCTAGGCAACTTTATTTATTAACATACAAATGTAATCACTCCTGTTAGTCCTTGAAAGTGGCTAAAGGGAGATATCTGACTCTAGAGAAAACTTTTCCTGAGGCTGTTCTCCAAAGTCCTGGAATGTGTATGTCCAGAGAGTGATCAGTCCACACTGTTAGCCCTTCTTAGGGAAAAGTCAATTGGGAAAACTATGAAGGCACACATGATTTTCATAACAGAATACAGCTGATATATAACAAGCCAAATAACACCAAAAACTCCTTGGAATTTGGCTTCCTCTGGAGGAATTCCCTGATCCCTTCAGGTAGTGACTTTGCCATAACCAGCTGAGTTCTTATGATATATTCCTTCAGCCTGCAGCAATAAACATCTTCAGTAATGTGGCAGGACACAAGATTAACTAAAAAAAATCAATAGCCCTCCTATATACAAATGATAAAAGGGCTGAGAAAGATATCAGAGAAACATCACCCTTTACCATAGCCACAAATATTATAAAATACCTTGGGGTAACTCCAACTAAGCAAGTGAAAGACCTGTATGACAAGAACTTTAGGTCTCTGAAGAAAGAAATTGAAGAAGATATCAGAAAATGGAAAGATCTCCCATGCTCATGGATAGGTAGGATTAATATAGTAAAAATGGCAATCTTACAAAAACAATCTATAGATTCAATGCAATACTCATCAAAATCCCAACACAATTCTTCACAGACCTGGAAAGAACAATATTCAACTTCATTTGGAAAAACAAAAAACCCAGGATAGCTAAAAGAATCCTGTTCAACAAAGCCACCTCTGGAGGCATCACCATCACTGACTTCAAACTCTACTATAGAGCTATAGTAATAAAAACAGCTTGGTATTGGCATAAAATCCAACACATGGAACAATGGAATGGAATTGAAGATCCTGACATTAACCCACACACCTATGAACACTTGATTTTTGACAAAGAAGTCAAAACTGTACAATGGAAAAAAGAAAGCATCTTCAACAAATGGTGCTGGCATAACTGGACGTCAACATGTAGAAGATTGCAAATGGATCCATATCTATTGCCATGCACAAAACTCAAGTCCAAGTGGATCAAAGACCTCAATATAAAACCAGTTACACTGAACTTGATAGAAGAGAAAGTAGGAATTAGTCTTGAATGAATTGGCACAGGGGACCACTTCCTAAATATAACACCAGTAGCACAGACACTGAGAGCAACAATTAATAAATGGGACCTCCTGAAACGGAGAAGCTTCTGTAAGGCAAAGGACACAGTAAATAGGACAAAATGACAGCTTACAGAATGGGGAAAGATTTTCACCAACCCCACATCTGACAGAGGACTGATCTCCAAAATATATAAAGAACTCGAGAAACTAGGCATCAAAATAACAAACAATCCAATTTAAAAATGGGCTATAGAGCTGAACAGAGAATTCTCAAAGGAAGAATTTCAAATGTCCAAAAGACCTTTAAGGAATTGCTCAAGATCCTTAATTATCAGGGAAATGCAAATCAAAATGACTCTGAGATATCATCTTATACCTGTCAGAATGGCTAAGTTCAAGAGCACTGCAGACAGCTTATGTTGGAGAGGATGTGGAGCAAGGAGAACACTCCTCCACTGTTGGTGGGAGTGCAAACTGGTACAGCCACTTTGGAAATCAGTATGGTGGTTTCTCAGAAAACTGGGAATCAATCTGCCTCAAGATGCAGCTATACCACTCTTGGGCATATACCTAAGGAATGCTCAATCATACCACATGACACATGCTCAACTATGTTCATAGCAGCATTAATCATAATAACCAGAACGTGGAAACAACCTAGATGCCCATCAACTGAAGATTGGATTAAGAAAACGTGGTACATATACACAATGGAGTACTACTGAGCAGAGAAAAACAATGACATCATGAAATTTGCAGGCAATTGAATGGAACTAGAAAATATCATCCTGAGTGAGGTAATCCAGACTCAGAAGGACAAACATGGTATGTACCCACTCATAAGTGGATACTAGATATAAAGCAAAGGGTAATCAGGCAACAACCCACAACTCCAGAGAAGCTAACTAACAGGCAAGACCCAAAGAGGGACCACCCTGGGAAGGGGAAATAGATGAGATCTCCAGGAGTAAACTGGGGATGAGGAGTGGGCAATGGAGGGTAGGGGATAGGGGACGAGAGCATAAGGGAATGGGATGGTTGAGCTGAAACAGAGAGGGAGGGGGAATGCAATGAAAAAGATACCATGATAGAGAGACATTATAGGGATAGAGAAAAACACAGTGCTCGAGAAGTTGCCAGGAATGCCCAAGGATGACCCCAGCCTGGGCTAAAAGCAATAATGGAGAGGGTACCTGAACTGAACTGGCTTGCCCCAAAGATCAGACCGGTGAATACTCTGTCATCACAGAGCTTTTCCCCCAATGACTGATGGAAGCAGATGTAGAGATCCACTAGACAGAGCTTCAGGAGTCCAGTCAAAGAGAGAGAAGAGGGATTCTATGAGCAAGTGCATGAGATCATGATGTAGAAACATGCAGGGATGACCAAACCAAACTAGAGGGAACTCATGAAAGTTGGATCAATGCCTGTGGAGCCTACATGGGAATGGACTAGGCCGTTTGCTTGGTGAGACAGTTGTGTAGCTTGAAGTGCTTGGGAGGCCCCCTGGCAGTAGGTTCAGAATCCACCTCTGGTACATGACTGGGCTTTGTGGAGCCTACTACCTATGATGGGACACCTCGTGCAGTCTTGAGGCAGGGGGAAGTGTTTGGACTTGTCTCTTCTGGATTTGCCTCCACATGGGAGGCCTTGCCTTCTTGTGGGAGGGAGTGGGGGATGGGTTGGGAGGGGAGACTGGGGGGGAGGGAGGAGGGAAGAAGGGGATCTTTGATTGGTGTGTAAAATGAATGAAAAAATTTTCTTAATAAAAAAATAATGAAATAACAACAAAAAAGTCAGTAAACAATTCCTGGGGCTGCTGTATCAGATTATGAAAGTATGCAATCGGATACTGAGGAGGGCAGGATTTCAAGGCTTTAAATGCAATTTCAGAGATCTGCTGAAAATAGGCATGCAGAACAATTTGGGGTTGAGTCACGGGATCAACATATCGGCCCCTGTCAGTAAGCATGTCTAGAGAAATAGCAATATTATATTGAATATTTAGGCTTGCCTGTTCTTCAGCTTGATCATTATAGGCTGCCTGCCAATTAAGAAAAACAGCTGATTGAAGTACTGCTTTCATCAAATGGTGCAGATCATTAATAGGTTATTAAATGCATTGCCTGTTGTCACAGCACTTGCTCAAAATATGGGGAGTCAAGGCCTGACTTGTTGGCAGACTTATGGACCAGGGAAAGATTGGCTAGAGGGGTGGGAACCCATGGCTGAGCAGCTGCATTGGCTTCAGCATTAACTAGAAATGCAAAAGGATTATTTGGGTGATAACTGGAAAATTTAAGCTGAGGAGTGTCCTGCTTGGTGGTCTCAGTTATCCCTGAGGGGCAATGGGGACAAGAAGGTGGGGAGGTAAGGGAGAATGAGGAAGATTTTTGTTTCTCACAATGGTGATTAAAAGACTGGATGATTTCTTCTATAGAGTCTGATTTTATACCAGCTATGATTCCCAAAAGTATTGGGAGAAAGGCTGTGTGGGGTGTTTTCCCTCAAGCACTTCTTGTTTTCTAGTTAAAAAGAGGAGTCACAGTCATACTGATGGATTCCAGATGTTTTCAGCCCAGGGGGTGATAACAGAAGCCTCATTCCAAGCCTTTTGCAGATTCCCTGGTCTGAGGCAAAGCTTTAAGAGCTCTGAGTTGGGGGTCTCTGGCAGCATAAGGAAAGTTTTCCATAGCAAGAGAAACAGCAAACAAGGACAAACAAACAAAAGGAGTCCGTAATCCACTGAGAAAAACATTCCCAACACCTTGGGGAGGTGTCGGGATTTACAGCCTCTGGAAAAACAAAAGCCTGGCGGGTCAATAGTTAGCCTGTGCCCTAAAGACAAAACAGACATGGGAAAGATGTGTGTATATATATATATGTATATATATATATACATATATATATATATATATATATATATATATAGAGAGAGAGAGAGAGAGAGAGAGAGAGAGAGAGACCCCAATACTCACTGCTTGACCAGGTAGAGGTCTGTCCACCTTGGGCACCAGAATGTTGCTGGCTCTGCAGCTGGGGTCCTACTGTCTCCGATCCTGGGGGCAGGGGGTGAGCAGATGCAGGATCCATGGCACAGTTTCTGGGAGTTGCAAGCAAGCTTGTTTATTAAACAAATGGCTGAGGTTTATATATGTGACTTTTTGGTGGGCTATTGCTTCTAGCTGCTGTGGCATTTCTGGGTTGACTCTAGGCTACATGTCATCATCTTTTGGTTTGGAGCTTATGGGTCAGGATTCCTCTGGCCAGAGTGCTCTCTGCACATGTCACAGCTCTTTGTTTCCTTAAGGCATGGCCCAATGCATTCGGCTTTCTCCACCCCAGTTAGTAACAAACTTAAGCTGTGGCTGAGCTTTTATAATTAATAATAAGTCTGTGTGTCGTTACTGGGGAGCTGGATGTCCTGACAAAAAGGTCGAACTCCAAATTCAGGGCCTCTTTTTCTTTAATTGTTACACACACACACACACACACACACACACACACACACACGTACATATATACGTCCATATACATATACACACACATATATATACATACACATAATATATACATATATACACATATACATAATATATACATACACACAAAATAAATACATCTCTGTGTGTGTGTGTATGTGTGTGTGTGTATGTGTGTGTGTGTATAGTGGTATTCTATTTGTACTGAAATGTGATTTTATTTGTATGTTAATAAATAAAGTTGCCTAGGGGTCAGAGCTATTAGCAAGCCATAGCGAGAGCCGGGCGTGGTGGCGCACGCCTTTAATCCCAGTACTCGGCAGGCAGAGCTAGGTAGATCTCTGTATGTTCAAGGATACAGCCGGCATTGGAGACACACACTCCAATGTGTGTCCGGAGGTCTGTACAGACAGGCAGTGATGAGGCAGTCACGTAGTTGGGTTTATGACCAATGAGAAGGCAGAACAGAACTCTATTTAAAGACAAACGCACAGGAAGTAGCTCCCTTTTTGGAGAGGTCTCTTGGCAGAAGAGGCTAGCCAGCAGCAGGCGGGTAAGACTCTTAGCTCTGACCTCTTGGGCTTTTATCTTTACATTGGCTCTGTGTTTCTTATTTAATAAGATGGTTCATTACAGCTACATGTGTGTGTGTGTGTGTACATACAAAAATACAATGCTGAGATGAGTCTGTTCAATGATGCTTGTAAATATCTGTTTTTAGGGCTCACCATTCTGAATCTTTAAAAATGTAGTCTTTATTTTGGAAACATTGATTTAAATGTACTTATTTCCTCTGGAATTTGATCATACTTACTAACTAGTAGTTTGATTTTTCTAGTGAGTGACTGAATGATGGGAAACACTGCTTTGTACTCAGTTTGCAGCTACTTTGATGACTTATCATCATCAAGTTATGTCATTATTACTATATTTAAAAATGAGACCAAGAACCTCTACACTTGTTGCTTCTTCAAAATTAGTTTAAATCAGATTATTTGCAGATAATATGTCTAAAATAAATATCAAAATGGCTAGATTTAACCCAGCAAAGCCTTGGAATTTGGAGAGAGCAGAAAATGACAGCCCATGGAGATGTGATATTGTTAGAGTTGTCCTGTTGCTCTCTCACTAATCTTCAGGCCTAGAACCCAATTAAGCTGAGTTATATTATTTGGATCAATAAAAACTGTAATTACAGGAAGAATATGTTATGAAAGACAGATTCTTGAGGTGATGAATAAGGAATCAGCTTCCTCTTGGGTCCCTCCTTGCCAAACTGCTTACAGGACTGTGATGGTGTCCCCCAAAGGGTAGACTTTCCCTGCAAGCCCATTTGTTTGTAGTTTTATAGGTTTCCCTGAGTGTTGTGGTAGAACCTAGGCATAAGGAAGGAAAACATGTAGGCTTGTGAGTTACAGCCCCATCAGATATAGGAAGACACAAGGGCTCGACCCATTGTAATTAGTGTTTCTTCTGAACACAACTGGGGCCTCCTGGGGTTCAGGGCGTCCCAGAGTGGATGCAGAAATGTAAGCCTAGTTTATTGTGGTGAGCTACCCTACAGGAAGGCTTTCATGAAAAAATGATAAGAAGAGGTCTTCAATGAATGAGAGGGAAGGTGATGCTACCTACACCCTTAACTTCATGTAGCCTCTAAAATAATATGAGATTAACATTATATCCTGTCCCAAAGTAAATTGAAAAGGGACAGAAACCAGAAAAGTCATGGCTTTAGCACCTAGAAGACCAAAGAGAGTTGAAAGATGAGATAAAATGTTACAGTCAATGGAAGGAATAAGGTGGGAAAATTGCTAATTATGGTAAAATACATTCTTGAGTGAAAATGAATGCTGAGATGGAGCAAAGAGCTGTGGAATAAGCGTGCAGGAGGGTATGGAGAAACATGCTGAGGATCTAAGATCCTGAAACATGTGAGAGAGCACCTAACTTATTTTGTGAGATTTTTGGAAGATCTATTTTTGATATGGTTAAAAAAAAATCAGAATCTTATTTATACACCATAGAATCAGCCTTTTTGATTCTTCAGTTCGAGGGGTGAGTGGACTGAAAACAGAATTTAGATCAGTAAGTCCCTAAGGAGAGTCTATTCCTAACACGTAGATATTGATAAAGTAATAAAGAGGGATAGCATGTCTGCTGATGCTTTGATAGAACAGGAAAGTGAAGAATAATCAGAGTTTGGCGGGACACTCCACCTGTCACTCCTCTGTGTCCGAAGATGTCCCTGAAGCAGCAGTCAGGAGCTGAGAGACTATATATGGCCATATGCTGGTTTCCAGACATGCTTTCACCTCTCTGAGATTACAGTTTACTTTACAGATTTGAAGGGTTCCAGCACTGCCTGTGTGAGTATATTCTTAACTCTTCTAAAGAACATCTTCTTCTCTTTTCTTTGCCTAGCATCTTTGATAGCTACAAGTTGCTTGAACAGGGTCTACAGAACTCATGGTCTGATGGGAGCTTAATTGAGACTGGAGAACTGAAAAGAAACATAGATGGATTCTTAAAACCCACCAACAAGAACACAACTACTGTTTGCTACTCATTTCAATATGATTGATTGGAAAACATGATTTTGCTTTACTTGAAAGAAAATGAGTTGCAATATTTTATTGTTATCTTTATAAGGGATAATAACAGACTTCTTCACTACTTCTTGGATACTATTATATTTCACTTTTTCTCCTACAGGGACTTACTCCATCTTCTTTTATTCTTGCCCACCTCTTCTTTTTCATATTCATTTCTGAATTTGGCTGGACTTTTAAGAAATAATAACATTCTAAGAACATAAGATAATTTAAGCTGTTTCCACTGACATATGTGGATATGGGAAAGGAATGAAGGCAAAGGAATAAACATTGGAAAATGTAAGTGTTCTGTATCTTTACAGCTCTTTCCTGCTTTGTAGATATGATCCATTAACTAAAGATTGTCTGGAAATGTGTAAATGAGAAAATGTAGGAAAATCAAAGTCCAGCTGAGTGAATAGGGATGTGCTTCAGGAAAATGTGACAAGTGCTGAAGAAAGCTGCAGCCCAACTAAGCGAAGTCCTCTTGGTAAAATATGCTGCAAGCACTTGGCTGCTTTCTGAGGCTTTAAAGGACAATCAACTTTTAAAGTATTAAAGACAAAAAGTCCTGACTGATAGACCTGATCATATAATCTTTTGTGACTGGCTTCCTGTGGTAGAGACAGTCACCTTAAGGAATCAGCTGTAGCTGAGGTGGCTTTGGTGTTGTGTTTATCTTTTGTTTCAGTTCTTCTTTCTCTCTAGAGATCTCAGCAAATTGATAACAAAGGGGAAACTATAATAAGTGAGAAGAAAGGGCCATCATTAGCAAGCGTGACATTTCAGTGGAGTTTTGAGAGACAAAGAAAGTAACAAGATCACACTTAGAATACCAGAAAGGACTGCAGTGGAGGAGAACAAGCGTCTACTTGGAAGGGATGGCATGCCAGAGGCAGCCAATTTGGGAGGAGGGTGAGGGAGAGAAAGGGGAAAAGGCTTTGATAGAATATAAGGATGTGGACCAAAGTGAGTGTCTTTCAACATGACGATTGAACAAGTCATTCTGCATGCATCTTCCTCTCTATCTAGAAGCTGAGACCATGGTAGTGCATCCTTTGAACCCAGTGAAAACTTGAAACGTATTCTCTAGGAAGGGAAAGCTATACCTATTAACTTAGTTGTCATGTCTCAGAAGGAAGCCCTCACTTTTATTTGTGATAAGTAGCATAAAAAGCTTTCCATATCTTCATAGGATAAATTTTCATATTCTTGAGAGAGAGTAGTGTGGATTCATGCTTGCAAATACACAATCAGGAGCAATTGACACTAGTTATCTAGAACAAGCAACATGGAGGCACACGCATGTGCACACACACACATACACTATAAAAAAACAAAGAACTCACCAAAAAGAAAACTTCATTCATGGTATAAGAGATAATATAAAAATATGGATTCTCAGAGGCCTGAACCCTCACACAAAGAGAACAGCATAATATTGAAATAGTACCATAAAGCTATCTTAGGACAGTAACATATAATTACAAGAATAAAATAAATATGAATTGTGAATTATTGTGATTACAATTTAGTTTATGGACTAGAAAGAAAGTGAGTTGGAAAATTTAAGGAAATAGGGGTTAATCCAAAAAGTTTAATGACCAATTAGAATATTTTTGGGAAAAATGCTAGGGAGAACGATGTATAACATGGTACCTAGCTTTCATGTGGATTCTGAGAAAGAAATCAGGCCCATTGCTTGTAAACAATGACTTCCCACTGAGCTATCTCCTTACTTCTGAGTTCAAGGAACTGTGAGAAATTTTCCCAGAAATGAAAAACAATTTTCATATATATAAAAAAAATCAAGGTGGGAACAGTCGTGCACACCTTTAATCCTAGCACGCAGGAGGTAGAAGCAGGCAGATCTTTATGAGCTCAAGGCCAGCCTGGTGTACATAGTGAGTGCTGGGACAGCCAGCTGCATGGTGAGACTCTGTATCGAAAAAAAAAGGAAGAAAACAAAAAATTCTTTTATTCATTCATCACAGATTAATAATGTGGCATCTTTATAAAATTTAGGCATGGCAGGAATAAAAAAAATCACCAGAAAGAAACACAAAAAAGAAAAGGAGTCACACAGGATTATCCTTTAAACTGAGAAAGAAAAATGTTTTCATCTACCAGGTATACCTACATAAATGAAAACATTCTTGACATGCAAAGGCTGAGAACACCAGCAGCATCTAGTTATATTATTTATTAATTTAATGAATACATGCAGAAAAGTTTGTGAAAACCAGGAACCAAAGAACTAAAACATCCTTCCAACTTGGAGAAAGAAAGGAAAATGGGTGAGGCCCTGTGAAGAGGATGGAGTTTCATCTCCCGCAGTAAAAGGCCAATGACATCATGATACCATGCAAACACATGTGTATTAGCACATTATTCAGAGACATAGAGGTATGGGCCACCCAAAAGCTGAAACTAAACATGAAAGTAGCAAACTTAGGGCAATGACTGTCCTTTTTATTACATTTGGTACTATAGTTATATCCTATTATTATTTTTGGGTGTATTTGCATGCCTGTAGGTGGGTGTTTGTGTGAGTGTGTGTATATGTGTGTCCACAGCACATGCATAGAATGTGGAGGTCAGAGGTCAGTCTCTGTTACCACTCTTCAGGCTCTATTGATCTTGGTTTTATGACAGTGTCTCTCATTGGTGTGGGACTGGGTGGCCAATGAGCCCCAGGATCCATTTGTTTCTGTGTGCTCAGTGCTGGGTTTTAAGGCAAGTGCCACCATGCCTGGCTTTCTTATGTCACTTCTGGGAATTGAACTCAGACCCTAAATGTTGTGTGGCCAGCACTGTACAGACTGAGTTATCTCTCCAGCTCTAAAATTAATTTTATCACATTCATACAGAAATATGATATTTCATCAAAATATCTTTATTTGTATCTGCAAGATAATATTTTCATAAAAAATTAACCATTAGCAAAGTAGGGGATTGTATCAATCACTTCTACCCTCATCCTGGGTAAGTTTAGTTGACTCAACATTACAAAAGAACAAAACTACATTTCTTGATGCTTAAAAATAGGAATAGATCCTCATTCAAGTGAGTCCCCCACTTAAGGTGAAGAAACTCTGAGATCTGTTGACCTTGGCATCTTTCTCTTTCCTTTCCAGCTCCGACCTTATATCTTTGCTGGTGACGTAGAGCATGACTTATGACCACTAAAAACAGGACAGAAGTGACTGAATTTGTGTTGTTGGGCTTGTCCAGCAGGCCAGAGATGCAGCCAGTTATTTTTGGAGTTGTCCTTGTCATGTACCTGATGGCAATTATGGGCAATACCCTACTAATACTTGTTGCTTGCTCAGACCCCAAGCTTCAGACCCCCATGTATTTCCTTCTCAGCCAGCTTTCCTTGATTGACATATCTCTACCAACCATCACAACTCCTCAGATGCTGGTGCACACACTGTCTGTGGATAGAAGTATTTCCTATAACTGCTGTATGGTACAGCTGTTCTTCTTTATGGCAGTGGGCAGCATGGAAGTTCACTTGCTGGCTGCCATGGCATATGACCGCTATGTCGCCATCTGTGACCCTTTAAGATACTCTGCCATTGTCAGCCATAGCCTCTGTCTGAGAATAACATTGACCTCATGGGTGGTGGTCAGCCTTAACAGTCTCCTGTACAGTGTGCTGGTCACTCGTTTAACCTTCTGTGGCAACCAGGTCACTCACTTCTTCTGTGACATCACTCCTCTGCTGAAGCTCTCCTGCACTCGACCACTGGTCAATGAAATGTTAATCTTCACTGAGGGTGTAGCTGTGGTGGGCAGCCCCTTCTTCTTCATTTAGGGTTTCTATGTCTGCATAGGTGTTGCTGTAGCCCACATGCATTCAATTGCTGCCCTGAGTAAAGCTCTGTCTACCTGTGGCTACCACCTTTTGGTTGTGCTGCTCTTGTATGATTCTGTGATTCACATGTACCTCAAGCCACCCTCTAGCTATGACTTAGCCCAAAACTGCCAGGTTGCCATCTTTTACACAGTAGCCACTCCTATGCTAAATCCAGTCATCTATAGACTCAGGAACCAAGAAGTTAAAGGAGCTCTACAGAGGCTTTTTAGGAAACTTTGCATTTCAGGAAGCTTCCAGTCTGGCTCTCAGGCAAACAAAGAATGCCAGCACACCTCCTGAGAATCAAAGGTTAATCTGAAAACACTGTAGATAGGTGAGGTATTCTCTTAATAGTGTCTATGAATCATATTCTTGTGGAATAATCTTGGCTATCAACACCCCCCTGGTTAAATTAAGAAAGAAATGAATTTATGAAATAATGGGTCTTGGTCCCTTTGACTGACTGAGAATCTTATAGCAGTGTAACTCAGAAGGTTCTTTCTAATCACTGAATCGTCGAACATATAACAATCAACCCAGAGAATGCCTCATCAATATGATAGCAAATCAATAGGGCTTGCAGAACTTGACCTTCTTTTATAATCATGTGTCTTATACTGTCTTCCAATGTGAAGTCAAAGTGAGTTACAACACTGTTGTGCAGAAAATTAAAGTTAAAGTAAATCATGGGTGGAATGGAGTAACCCTTCTTAACCATTGTATATTTATAGTCTCTCAATTCAAGATCATTTTAACTAACAATAAGTTCAATGTTTATAGTTTAAATTATCCTATTTTTATCTTCAATTCTCCTTTGGTTGTGTTAATTTTGTGCTCTGTATTAGATAAACATGAGGTGATGCTTCATAGACAATCGACTACATAATTTTTGAGGTGGATATAGAAATAGAAATATCAGAGGCAATGTATAGATGACACTTAAAATTGTGGGGATGAATAAAATGTATCAAAAGGTGAGTATAGAAAATAGTAGAAATATGAACTACGAGCTAAAATGAATAGGGAGAGAAAGATTTAAAGGTCTTGGAGAGGACAAAACAAAAATTAACTGAGAAGTGGCTGTTGAAGGAAAAACAGTTAAATTTGTTATGCTAGCCTAGCACCTTATAAAATAACATTTGCAGAATGGAGCAGTTCTCTCAAATATAGTTGAAAAACTATTGATGAGAATGGAAATTATTAGATTTCCCAAGATGTGGACTGCTGACAAGCATCATTAAAAGTTAGGGGAAAAAATTCCATTTACAGACATTTCATGATAATGTGTAAGAGGGGAAGTAAAGGTTGTGATTATTGACTGTAAGAATTTGTTTTATTTTTCTGAAATAGACCAAAAGTTCTGTGTAACATGGTGCTCATAGAGTTTTTTATAATTTTGATAAAGATTGTGGTACAGTGTAGGAGAGTGAGTATGAGGAGACACAAATAATACTAAAGATATTTTTAAAAGTCATATGGAAAGTATTGTTTCAAGAAGCTTTCTAATCTGCTCAAGCAGTATTACCCTGTAATGTGGACAATGCCTTTCCCAAATAGAATAGGCTATTAAGTAAAATCCCTGAGCTAGGTATGGGATACCTCTTTTCTAGTTGTTGGTCAGTTGGGTCCCCCAGACATTACAGGCTATTGTTATTGTTATTGTTTACCCACCAGAACTTGATAGTAAGACCTTATTGCTGAAGACAATATATGCTTGAGTCATAGAAAACGGAAGCTTCACTTCTACTGGCCAGCTTTTATGGTGCCAGAAGGTGCTGTGCATGCTACTAGGGGAGAAAAGCCAACAACAGTTTTACTGTACTGGTTTGTTCTATGTCAACTTGACACAAGCTAGAGTCATCAGAGATGAGAGAGCCTCAATTGAGAAAATGCCCCCATAAAATTGGACTGTAGGCAAGCCTGGAGGGCATTTTCTTAATTAGTGAGTGATGTGAGAAGGCCTAGCTCATTGAGGGTGGTGCTACCCTGGGATGGTCTATAAAAAATGCAGGCTGAGAAAACCATGTGGACCAAACCAGTAAACAGCACCCCTCCATGGGCTCTGCATCAGATCCTGCCTCCAGGTTCCTGCCTTGCTTGAGTTGTGGTCCTGGCTTCCTCAATGATGAACAGTGATGATGAAGTATAAGCCTTTCCTCCCCAAGTTGCATTTGGCTATGGTGTTTCATCACAGCAATAGCAACTTTGACAAAGAGAATGACCCTTGTGTTAACTGTGTGAGCTATAGTAAGAGCTGGCTTGGCAAGCTGTGCCCACAGGTGCAATGGTGACACTAATGTTATGGGAGTAACAAATCACTTTCTGTCCACAGCATGAGTCAGAACTCACTCCTGGTACTCTTAATTGGGCTAATAATTTATGACTGTGTAGGTCATAGACTCTAAGGAATAATGTATTACCATTATTTTGCTAGATAGGCACATTATTAAATTGTCCCTAAGTGCTTGTTCTTATGCCCAAAGATGGTTGCAGCTCTTAGCCCTCATCAGAGGAACTTCTTTATGCAGTAGATGACAATTACTACAGAGACTCAGAATTGGTCAATATACAGAGAACAAGACACTGTGGAGTGCTGGTCTTGATATATCCCTCCCCATCAGGGTTAAAATCCTGTCAAGGAAGAGGGGGCAGAAAGGGTTTTAGAGCCAGAAGTAGTAGATGACTACTGGTTCAAGGAGGAGTTGGAGGGGGTTTCAGAGATGGATTTGATCAAAACACATTTTTTATTAAATTTTCTATTCATTTTACATACCAACCACAGATCCCCCTCTCCTTCCTCCTCCCGCCCCCAGTCCTCCCCCCCAAACCCACCTCCCATTCCCACCTCCTCCCACCTCCTCCAAGTCAAGGTCTCCCACAGGGAGTCAGTAGAGCCTGGTACATTCAGTTGAGGCAGGTCCAAGCCCCTCCACCCCGGACCAAGGCTACACAAGGTGTCCTGCCGTAGGCACTAGGCTCCAAAAAACCCACTCATGCACCAGGGATGGATCCTGACCCCACTGCCTGGGGGACCCCTAAACAGTTCAAGCTAAACAACTGTCTCACCTATCCAGAGGACCTAGTCCAGTCCCCTAGGGGCTCCACAGCTATTAGTCCACAGTTCATGAGCTTCCACTAGTTTGGCCTGGCCATCTCTATACGTTTTCCCATCATGATCTAGATGTCCCTTGCTCATAAAAATCCCTCCTCTCTCTCATTGATTGGACTCCTGGAGCTCAGCCTGGTGTCCTAGTACTACATTTCTCCCTATTCCCATGATGTCTTCATTTATCATGGTATCTCTTTCTTTGATCGCCCACTTTGTCCCTGTTCCAGCTCAAAACTTCCATTCTCCTATGTTCTCATCCCCCATCCCTTGCCCTCCATTACCTCCCTGACCCCTAGTTTGTTCATGTAGATCTCATCTATTTCTCCTTCGCTGGGTGATCTATGTGTCCCTCCTAGGGATCCATGTGTCCCTCCTAGGGTCCTCCTTGCTAGCCAGTCACCCTAGAGCTGTGGGTTGCAGTCTGGTTATCCTTTGCTTTGCATCTAGTATCCACTTCTGAGTGAATACATACCATGTTTGTCTTTCTGAGTCTGGGTTACCTCACTCAGGATGATATTTTCTCATTCTATCCATTTGCCTGCAAATTTCATGTTGTCATTGTTTTTCTCTGCTGAGTAGTAGTCCTCCATTGTGTGTATGTACCACATTTTCTTTATCCATTCTTCAGTTGAGGGGCATCTAGGTTGTTTCCAGGTTCTGGCTATTACAAATAATGCTGATATGAACATAGTTGAGCATGTGTCTCTGTGATGTGATTGGGCATTCCTTAGGTATATGCCCAAGAGTGGTATAGCTGGGTCTTGAGGAAGATTGATTCCCAATTTTCTGAGAAATGACCATACTGATTTCCAAAGTGGCTGTACAAGTTTTCACTCCCACCAACAGTGGAGGAGTCAAAATACAAAACAAAACATATATTAAAATCTGAAACAATAAGCAAAGAATAAATCTAACAAACACAAAGTTCTTGGTGTACAGTAAAAGCAGAGTGAATGTAAGCTAATGGGATTCTATTTTTTATTCATTGAAACATTTATAGATGTATACATAATATCTTAAGCATATTTGGCCCCAACTCCATCCTTCCATCTCCTTCTGACCATCTCCCCAACATACCACTTCTTTTCTTACATAAATCACTGAATCCAATTGATGCTACCAATAAATGAATGGCTATGGGGTTATCCTCTGGGGCAAAGGGAACCTGTTAGTGGCCACTTCTCAAAAGTAGCTCTCCTGTGGCAACCAGTATCTGCAATAGTTCCTCAGCTAAGGGTAGATTTTAGGGAGCTCCCTGACTCCAGACTGGAATTTTTCTTAAGTTTTACTTCATGCATGGAAGAGTTTTACTGGCATATATGTCACATGCATGCAATGCCTTTGGAGACCAGAAGAGGACATAAGATCTCTGGGTTTTATAGACTGTGTTTAGCCGTCATGCTGGGAACTGAATTTGGGTCCTCTGGAAGAGCAGCCCATTCTCTTAACCAATGAACCATCTCTCCAGTCCTCATGTTAGATTTTTAACTGGCTTGATCCCATGTGACTCTTGTGCAGGTAGCCATAGCTTCTGTGGGTTCATGTGTTCAGCAACCATGTTGTGCTCAGAGACACATTTCACAGTGCTCCTGTCTTACCCCCAGCTCTTTTATTCTTACTATGATGTTCCCTGAGCCTTGCTGGGGATGGGGGTTCATAAAGATGTCCCATCTATGGCTGAACATTCATAGTTGCTTTTACATAGCACTTTGAAAAGTCATGAGTCTGTATTAACCATCACCTACTGCAATAAGAAGCTTCTCTGACCAAAGTGGAGAGCAACACAAACCTATGGATAAAAATAGAAACATTTAGAAGGTAGTTTGGCAACATGGTCACTTATCAGATAACACCAAAGCCTTCTTCCCTTGGGCCTATGACATCCCTAGCCATGGGTTTTGATCATGTTTACAGCATCAGGAATGAATCCCCTACTTGGAACAGGCCTCAAATCTAATCAAGAGAATGGTTGATTTCACCGCCCTACAGCCCCTTACACCATAAAGAATCTTGCTACTATTACACAAGTGAAGACATCTTGCTTGACTGATTGGGTTTGTTGCATGCAGAGAATAAGGCTCTATAAGATCTGTTGGGAACCTAAAGTAGGATGACTGCGCTATTGACCTTTCTTGCTTGGATGATCTGACATAATTACACCCTTGACAATTGTCACTAACTTACAAAAACAATCGTTCCTGGAAAAACCACAAAATGTACTTTTAGATTAATGTACTTTTAGATTAGCTTCCTGGAATACGTTCAGTTGGTCGTTGCACAAGCATGGGACCAAAGAGACCTCACCCTGACCCTATTCCTCAAACCTTCTATCCCCCTCCCTTCCCCTATTCATTTCTCCTATCCACCAGCATATATAAACCTGTTTTCCCTTGCAATAAACGAGACCTTGACACAATTCAGACTGACTCTGTCTTTTTTACGTGCCTGGTCTCCTTTCTCTCTCACCCCCATTGGTCCTTTAGGAGGTGCCTCCTCGAGTCCCACCGAATAACCTGGCCTGCTGGACGGGTCAAAGATCATTTATGTCTTTTCTCCCCTACCAGCCAGCATAACACCCTTGACCTCTATGAAATGTGCCTAGCAGGGAGAGCTTCCTGGTCATTTGATATTGATTTCTTGATGTACTACATGAAAAGTGAATTGTGTCTTCAGCAATACTTACGGCAGACAATCAAGAGCAGTGGTAATAGCCTATGTTGACTTGGATGCCTCTGGGGTACCACTGACCAAATAACCTATAGGGGAGCATTCTGTTCCTGGCACTGAGGTTTTTATTTAATAACCCATATTCTCCAGGAGCAGTGTTGTTCACCTGAGCAGGGCACTTCTGTTCAATTTCCTGGTTTTGGTAAGCTAATTTCAATTAGCTTACTAACTACTGAGAATTCATAATGCTTCTTCATACTTCTTAGCTTTAGTTAACCCACCTCCATCTCTCCTTTCTCTTGCTCTCCTTAACCTTTCCATGCTTAAACTTTTAGCTCCTAGTGTTCCCTTTTGTCCAGTTTGTTTCAGAGGAGTCATGAGTGAGACCTGTTAGAATGAGTTGGCCTTCTCAACGTTAAAATTAGCCATGCAAGTCTTGTGTTGAGGGTCTCTCCCTAAGTAACATCTGTATTCTTCTCTATATGTCTTTGTTTTGGTCAGGGTATGTAACATGAGACCTATCACCTTGATAGGTTTTCAGTTATGCAATACATTATTATTGATGATAGATATTTGTTTAGAAAGTAGAGAACATGTTAAATGTCTTCACCAAAACAAACAAGCAAACAAACAAACAAACAAACAAACAAACAATGCCCCCCAAACCATAAAATGTTAGGGGTGGGTATAAGGAAAGTAGTTGAGGTGATAGATTTGATGGTGGTGGTTTTATGGATATGTGTGCCCAAACTCATCAAATTATATATATCAAATTTATATAATGTGTGTGTGTTGTGCTGTACATACTAGGCAAGTGCTTTATCACTGAGCTACATCTCCAGATTATAAATCTGGGTTTTTTCTGGGGGGGGGGGGGGGTAGAGTGTGTATATGTGTGTATGGGAGGCTAGAGGACAATCTCAGGTATCATTCCTTACGTGCTTTCCTCCATTTGTTTGAGACAAGGACCCTCATTGGTCTGAACTTCACCAAGTAGGTGAGACTAACTTGCTAGTGAGCTCTAGTGATTGGCTTGTTTCTGCTCCTTACATCACCATCACTGGACTAATCCAGTATATACCACACTTGGATTTTTGATGTTGTTTTGTTTATTTTTGAGATTTAATTATAACATATCACCCTTCCCTTTCCTTTCTAAACCATTCCATATACTTCTCTCTGTTCTCCTTGAAATTCATGGCCTCTTTTTTCATCAGTTGTTATTGCATGAATGTGTGTATTTGTATATACATATATATTCCCAAATATAACCGGTTGAGTCCATATAGTGTTACTTGTAGGTATGTTTTGAGGGCTGACCATTTGGCACTAAACAACCAATTGGTATGTCCTTCCCTGGGAGGGCCACCTCTCCAGCTTCCAGCTTTACTCAGTTGCCTGTAGTTCCTTGTATAGGGTTGAACCAAACTGCACATTTGGCTTTTTATGTGGGTTCTGGGGATTGAACTCAGGTCCTCACATTTACAACATACTTTACTGTCTGGGCCATCTTTGAATACCAAATATCTGTTGTTGTTGTTGTTGTTGTTGAGAAAAGTTTACAGACAACAGTAGAATGCTCAGAGATTTTGATGTGTATTTCCTGACTCCACTGATGTTTCCATTCTCTGCAAGCTCCCTTTAGACCTCACAGTGTGGTCCACAGGCAGCAGCATGCTGGGAAACTTGTAAGGAATGCATGATTGCATCTCTGCACTTCCTTCTAGATCAAATGATTTAGGATATGTATTTTAGTAAAAGCTGACATTAGTGTCTGAGAAGTATTCTAAGATGATATATTTATTAGGAAGTCTCATTTCTCGTGTGTGTGTGTGTGTGTGTGTGTGTGTGTGTGTGTGTGTGTGTGTG
>CABHPQ010158383.1:13700-28297 GCA_902168405.1 Peromyscus aztecus | reverse complement strand
TGTGTGTGTGTGTGTGTGTGTGTGTGTGTGTGTGTGTGTGTGTGTGTTTACATGTGTGGGGGCCAGAGTTTGACTTTGGACATCTTCTCTCTCCTTTCTCTATTCTTTTTTTTTTTATAAAAGGTCTCTGAATGAACTTAGAACTCACCATTTTTTGTTGGCCTGGCAGACTCTCTGGAGGATCTACCTGAGTTTGCTTTCCCCCAATGCTAAGGCTATAAGTATGTACTCTCATGCTGAGTTTTTATGTGGGTGCTGTGATTATGAACATTAGACACTATTCTCGCTGAGCTATCTACTTCCCCAGTCACAGAATGCTTTATTTCAACTGAGAACAAACCTTTAATGAATTAAAGTTAGGCATAGAGTTCCCCATCTTTCTCTACGATCCAGTAATGCAGCACAGGTGGGAACTTGCTTTTCTCCCCTGTTTTCATTGAGGTGTAGTCCATGTTGCTTCAAATGACAGTTATGTCTAGGGAGATACCTACCCTTAACTGAGAGGAAGATGGAACTAACACCATCAGTTACACAAAGAGACACAACATACTGACATATTTATCTGTTTCCAAAGCCTTCTTAATTGACTCCATCTGATTGATTACTAACCATCTGCTATGCCCATAAAAGATTGGAATGTCAAGTTTTGGTACAAGAATTTATAGAACATGAACAGCCAGGAGTGGTAATGCACACCTTTAATTCCAGTCCTCAGGAGGCAGAGGCAGGTGGATCTCTCCTAGTTCAAGGCCAGCCTTGTTTATAGAGTGAGTTCCAGGACAGCCAGAGCTACATAATAGAGAGATCCAGTCTCAAAATTGAAAGCAACAAACAAACAGACTTCAACAACATGTTTGTGAGGAGAACGAAAGAATGAGAGGCAGATGAAGGGTTAGGTGGGAAAATCAATTGCACTTAATCACATTTGAAAGGGAAACAATCATAGTTCAATGCTCATTCTTCAAGGATAGAATGACATGGTGGCCAACCCCCGGCAAAAACAACCAAGGGTCAAGTCAGAGTATCACTTCTAATACTAAACACAGCCAAAAGCTAAAGTGTGACTTTGTGTGTTTGTGGGTTCACAAGGATTATCTAGTTTAAGGTGAATCATCTAGCCTTAAACAGAACTGCAGTGTACTGTGGTCACCAGGAAACAGGCTGCTAATACTATAACCATTAATGTGGTTTTGTGTCATCACTCTAACAGCAGTAGGATTTTTCATTTATTTCTTATACCTATTTGTTGATAGTGTATTCTTCATCACAATTTGTGCTCAATTTTTAAAGCTTGTATTTTGAGAACTTATCAAAAAGTAGAGCAATGAAATAAAGAGATTCATAGGGTAAGATATGGCCTGCAGGGAAAGTACATTTAATGGTCCTGAAGTACTGATAAAATAGCTTTATAACCTAGCCATTATAATTTATCATCTAAACTAGTACACTTTAGGAAGATAAAGCACTAAAAATCAGACTAAAACAAGGAGAGTAACTATGTCTCTTCTGTAACAATCTGAATTCTTTTAAATTAGTCACCTAAAGGAGATCAGAATAAAACAGAGTTCAGAATCCAAATGGAGAATGATAAACTATTAACTATAGTATAGAACAATCTTCCTAATGCTGTGTGACCCTTTAACACAGTTCCTCATGTTGTTGTGACCCCCCAACCATAAAATTACTTTTGGTGCTACTTCATAACTGTAGTTTTGCTACTGTTAGGAATCATAATGTTAATATGGTGTTTTCTGATGGTCTTAGGTGACTCTGTGAAAGAGTTATTTGACCACTCCCAAAGGGGTTGAGACCCACAAGTTGAGAAATGCCGGTGTAGGGTATGGTAAAAGGTGGTATTTGGAATCAAAGTTAGACTTCAAATGTTCCCATTACTTTCTGTATGATCTCAAACAATTACTGTTACTCTCTGCCTTGGTTTGTCATTGTAAAGAAGGGAGAAACAGTACCTACAATTCAGAGTTGCTGTAATGATTTGACTAATAAAATATTTGTAAATGACTCATAGTGATTCAATACACATGTTAATAATAATTAATAGTATTTTATTGATAGTATAAAGATGAAATAATGGGGAGAAAGCGAAGGGCTGCTATGTAAAGAACTGGATATTTAACCTTCGAAGTACCACATAAGAAAAAATTCGACACCTCAATGTTTTCTAACAACAGAATTTCTCATTCCAAAGTCTACAGTTTGAAAGACCCAATTTGGGACACATGCAAGTATATTCTCCTTCAATATTTTACATTCTGAGACCAAAGGAGACAGTCACCTGAGTAGAGTTATTCTCACAACAAAGGCTGAATGTCAAAAGAGCAAAAACAGCTGACTCAAACCTATTCAATATTTTCAACTGGGAAAAGTGTTTGGCATGCTTATTCATGAAGTGTTGGCTAAAATTTAATCCAAAGTCATTGAATGGGATGGACATGCATATATTCTGCCTGTGATGAAGCCATGTCAAAGACAGGAAATAAGGGAGGAATTATAACAGGGTCTATCTACCTAATAATCACAAATATTCAAGCTCCCATTAGTGAGTATGAGGATTTTTCATGCTCATAAATAATAGTATTTATATAACATATGCACATTTATATCTATAATAGCTGTCCATTGTATAGGTTTCTGGGAGATGAACTCTTAGAAGGGGAATGATATTATCTAAATAAAAATTTATTTTGTTTTTCTTTCTTTTTATTTTTTGAGACAAGATCTTGCTATGTAGTTTTGACTTGCCTTGAAGTCACTTCCTAGGATTAAAGGCATGTGTGCTTTCCATTACTGGGATTAAAGGTGTGTGCCACCACTGCCTGGCTCTGTTTCCAGTGTGACCTTGAACTCACAGAGATCCAGACGGATCTCTGCCTCCCAAGTGATAGGATTAAGGGTGTGAGTGTGCCACCACTGTCTGGCCTCTATGTCTAATCTAGTGGTTGGCTCTGTCCTCTGATCCTCAGACAAGCTTTATTAGGGTACACAATATATCACAACACTACAGTGTTAAGCAGTGACCCTGAATAGACAGCAAAGAATAAAGAGACCAAAACTAGTTCTGAGAGGAGGAGGTGGGCCAAAGAGGCAGGGAATATTAAAACAAAGAAAGGGGATCTAGACAGAAAATATCTGGTGTGTAACGTGTTTTCAGGACAAGGTAAGGGACCAGAGTTTAATGATCAAAATATGGTGTCATTAGAACTGAGAAAGTAGCTCAGTGGTAGAGTACTTGCTGGCAAGTGCAAAGGCCTGGGTTTGATCCCCAGAAAATCAAAAGAAATGGAAAGACCACAGTGATAGGAAGAAAAGGTGGCATGGTTTATTTGTTCTTTCACTTTATACATGCCAGGGCCTCCTTTACCTGGGTAGAATTTATTTCCCAGGAAGAGCCAAAGACTTAGTGAATCCATTTATGTGTCTCATAGCTCTCAGCCCATGTCAGTGGTGAAAGTTTTGATTAAGATTTATGTTTATGCTACAAGAAACCCTTATATCATATTACACCAAATCTTCACAAGTTTAGCTCCTTCTCAGCTCAGTGTTCTAATTGATTGTATCTAATAGATGAGCTTCATCTAGACACATGGACTAGTCATCTACATTTACATTTTCTGGGATACTCTCCTCCCATTCATCTGATGAGATTGAAAATTTGAAATTTTAGTGAATCTTCTGACTTTTGAAATCATAAACAGTTAACAGACAATCACTGAGTGATAGATAAATTCCGTATATCAACTGCTCAGCTACTCAGCAGGGACAGCAGAAGCCTCAGCTATCTGTGAGGGAATGTCTCAAGAATGTGGGAGTGGAAAAGGGTGGTGTGCTAAGTTCTGAGCTCCCAATTGATTTTGATCCCCATAAATATTGTCATGTCCTTCCCATGCTAGAGTAGTTGATCCATTTATCTGTCTCATAGAAACTTGCAAAAGATATAGCATCAATTTGTCCTCATGGTATCCCTGGCAGTTAGAAAATGTGAAACTGACCAATTCTTGGCCAATTTGATGTACTATCATAGTTTGAATTAGAGGTAGTGGTGCAAAGCATATGTGAACAGATCTGGTATTATCTGGTTTTCAGACTGTCACTCTCAGTGTTGGTGGAGTTCAGAGATTACAAAAATGTTCTCAGAAGTCTCCTTCTAGGCTATGACTTCGAGTGTTTGGATTTGGATTAGGATTACATGGTCTCTCCTATTCTTGTCTATTTTTAGAATCTGACACCTGGACCTTGAGAATTTATGAGCTTTACAATAGCCCGTTTAGAAGCTAATTTCCCCACAAATCAGTCAGAATCACTTTATGAACACAGAAAATCACAACTCTTTGTTGAATCACAGGCCCATGGATCATCCTTAATCTCAATGAAACCCCATGCTGGTGTTTTACACTAAGTACATGGTGATTCTCTTTGTTTTCTGTACCTCAGGCTTAAGAAATGCTTTATAACAATATCTGACGAGAAAATCCTTGATATGTATTCAATTTAGGTATTTCTAGAGCACTTATCTTTTAATTTTTTTTTTTTTTAGTGCCAGAAGTTGAAGCTAGAATCTAGTGCATGCTAAACAAGTGTCCTACTGCCAACTTACAAACCTAGTCCTTTTACTTATTTTGACACAGGGTCTAAGCTGCTCAGGACAGTCTATACCCCAGGCATGCTTTGAACATCCAGTCCTCCTGACTCAGCCTTTCTGGGGTATTCTAAAGGAAGCAAATTTATAAAGGACACAATGATTTTCCCAGTATAATAGTTAAGATTCACAATGTTGTCTGAGGTTTGAGCCAGAGAGAAGGGTTATAGTCTTTTCACCCATTTCCTGAAGGTTTCCTTGACATCTCCATTCCTCAGACTGTAGATGAAGGGGTTCAGCATAGGAGTCACCACTGTGTACAGGACTGTCACAATGCGACCTTTGGTCACTGAGTAGCTGGAAAGGGGCCGGAAATAGACCCACGTCAGGGTGCCATAGAATATGGCTACCACGGTGAGGTGGGAGCCACAGGTAGAAAAAGCTTTCCACTTTCCACTGGCAGAGGGGATCTGGAGGATTGCTGAGATGATGAAGGCATAGGAGGCAATGATGAAGACCAGAGCTCCGTTGATGATTATCACTCCTTCTGTATGAATCATCAAGGTGTTGAGTTGGGTGCTGGTGCAGGAGATCTTCATCAGAGGATAGAGGTCACAGAAGAAGTGAGGGATCCTGTTATCTGCACAAAAGATCAGTTGGCCCATGAGGAGGGTGTGCAGCAGGGCATGAAGGTGGGAGAGGACATGGCATAGAGCCACCATCTGTGCACACAGCCTTCCAGTCAGTACTGTGGGGTAGTGGAGAGGATGACAGATCGCCATGTACCTGTCATAGGCCATCACAGCCAGGAGGAAGTTTTCCATGGCTGCAAAGCAAATGAAGAAATAAGTTTGGGCTAAACAGCCCATGTAGGAAATGACCTTTGTAGAGGAGAAAATGTTCTGTAGCATTTTTGGAACTGTGGTAGAGGTGAAGCAGATATCTACCAAGGCCAGGTTACTAAGGAAGACGTACATGGGAGTATGAAGATGTGGAGCAGAGACAATGAGTGTGATGATGAAAAAATTGCCAGAAATGTTGATTATGTACATGAGTAAAAAGAGAAGGAAGAGAGGAATCTGTTCATCTGGTTGAGTAGAGATGCCCAAGAGAACGAAGTGTGACACACTGGTCCAGCTGTTGTTGTCCATCTGTCACCATAAGAATGGAAATATGAGCAGGCTGTTGAGGAACACTCACTGCTGCACCCCAGTACAAAATACTCATAGTTCTGATAAAAGGATTGGGTGCTTAACAATTTTTCATTACCTTTAACACTGTCACTGTCACTACAGCTAACACTTACAGAGTATTTTCCTTGAATCAGGGACTTCGATTCTATCATATTTAAATATTACAATTACCTTATGCAGTAATTATCACCATGATTATTTCACAGATTAGAAGGCATAGAAAATTTAAGCTCATAAAGGGTACATTTCAGTTTACATCATGTTTATCGGGATCCAAAGGTTATGGTGTTAAACACTATATGGTACGATTCTCCAAACTGAAGCTAAAGCCAAGCTACCGTATTCCTGGCAGGAGTCTTAAGGATGGGTACACACCCAAGGAACCTGCCTGCTGAAGGGAATGCCAGAGTTCTAGGGGCGGTGTATAGGGGCAGCCTGCTCGTGCCCAAAGATCTCTCTCAAATAGTATAAATTGTTTTAATGAGTTTCCATCTTCATAAATCCATGTACATTTTCTCTAAATGGCTGTCTTCAGCTGGTTTTATGCTTTATCCTGCCTCATATCTAACAAAAGAAAGACAAACAATAACAGAACTGAGGCTAACTTTACACGCTTACACTAGTAATAAATATTACTAATTTTTGAATGCATAAGCTAGGTTGAAAAAAAAAGCACATTGTTCCATTAGACATCTTGGTATATGTTTTTCTTATGGCCCATCACACATGTTCTACATCAGGGAATTCAACCAACCATGGATACTTGAAAAATATTTCCAGAAAGAAAAACGTAGGATTTTGCTGCATGAGGAATACTACAAATCCATCCACGTGAGATGATGCATAGGTGGTGGATTAGATATTATAAGCAATCCTGAGACAACTTAGTGTGTGCAAGAGTTTCTATGCAAATACTACTCCATTTTACAGCTAAAGATTTTGGCATCTTATTGATCCTGGAACCAATGGACAATTATATATGTTTATTATTAAAAATTATAACATACTTTTATCAGATATTAATATTTTGTATAGATCAAACACATGAAAATTGGCGATTCTATGTAGTTGTAGCAAATAATAAATAATTTGTTACTAATAACTGCTACAATAACTCAATTCAGATGAAATTTTTTTCTGATTATTTCTAACAAAATTTTATGGTCACAAGAAGCTAAAATAACTTTAATTTTATATCCTTTACTATAGAACGTAAGATGAGTAATTATAAAGGATTTCTATTCAAAAAGTAATTACAATGAGATAAAATGTGTATGGAGAATGAAAGTACATGTTTAAACAGAAAAACAATAGAACTCACACTTTTAATGGTGATCTTGTTCTTGCATTTAAAGATGCATGGTGATCATTATTCTGTTATAACTGAAGATGTTGAAGCTCACAGAATTCATAGAGTTTTGTAACATGTTCAATGGTGTCTGATCACAAAGCCTGTACTCCCAACTACTGGTATTATTCCCCCACTTAAACTTTCCCTCTTAACTCTTATTTACACTTCTCAATTTTCTTTTACATTGTGCTGCCTTATACATTAGCTAGGTAAGTACCCGTTCACACATATATGTGCATATTCATATGTGTGATTGTATATATGTGTGCATGTGTATGTATATATACATACATTCGCACACACACATATGTTTAAGCCTCACTATAAAGCTAAATTCTATATATTCTTGTTTCTGCTTTTATTTTTTTTAATTAACTTGTATTGATTCTTTGCGGTTTTCACATCAGGCATCCTGATCCCGTCCATCTCCCTATCCCCCCCTCATCTGCTCTTCGCCCTTGCAACCTCCCCCCCCCAAATAAAACAAAATTTAAAAGAAAAAACAAAAACCAAAGCAAACAAATTTTTTTTAAAAAAAAGCAAAAGAAGAAAAGAGAAATAAAGAAAGAAAGAAAAAGAAGAATGTCGTCATGGAGGCTGTGGTGTGGCTCCACCCTTTAGTCCTTTCGTCTTCATTTGAAGTGTTCATTGCCAGGAGTCATTGGTCTGGTTGAGGCCTCTGTCCTCTGTCGCACCATGGACAGTGGGCTTTCACGGGGGCTCCCCCTCCCCGGCCCCTACGGGACTTCCTGCTGCTTTCTTCTGTCCTGGAGATCCTGTAGTTCTGGATTTGTAGGTTCCTACCCTTCTGCTCTAACCGTTCACAGACTAGGTGGATGTTGGGATGGGCACTTAGAGCCCCGGTCCTGGGCCTGGGCGTCAGCAGGCCAGCTTTCCACCATTGGCACCACCCTCACCACCTCACCCCCTCCTCATACACTTTCCAGCACGGCCTCAGCCAACCCACCCACTGCAGCCCTCCCAAGAAGCCCTGCAAGAAGCAGGGCCAGTTCTGCTCTCAGGTCCTCGGGTTCGGCTCACCCACACTCACACCACCAGGGCCATCTCCACTGTATTGCCCAGGCGAGCTGCCAAGCCCTCTCTCCCAATTGCTGTAGGGGGGAATACAGGAGAGGCGGAGTCAGAACTCCTGTTCTCATGCCCTCAGGTCTGGCTGCTGTCCAGTGTGCTGCAGCTGGTGAGGGACAAAGGTTAGTCCTTTCGGTCCTGTGACCCCAGAGCCAGCTCTCTTGCCTACCGCAGATAGCAAGGGGCAAGTGGCAAGAGGTGTGGGGTGGGGGAGGTTATCTTTTCACCACAAGACAGAAGAAAGGGGGTGGGGTCAACTCTCGTGTTCTCACTCCCTCAAGTTGAGCTCACATGTATCTCTACCAACATGGTCAGCTCTAGTGTGTTGCCCAGGTGGCATGCAGGACTAGCTCTCCTGAGTGCTGCAGCTGATGAGGGACAGGGCTAGTTCTCCAACTCTCGTGAACCCAGGGCCAGCCAGCCAGCTCTCTTGCCACCTCAGGTAGCAAGGGGGGTCATCTTTCCCTCACCCAAGCCACCACGTGGCAGAAGCGGAGAGGGGTGGGTGTCAGGTCTGCTGCACTCATGCCCTCAGAGCAGGCTCACCAGCGTCCCCAACAACAGGGTCAGCCTTGTTTCTGTTTTTAAATCCATGCTATTGAGGGTGAGAGTGTTTAGTTATGTTCCCTAAGGTCACATTGAATAGGGTTGGAGGCAGGCAAAAGGGAAGAATGTGGAGTGACTGAGGAGGTGCTAAGCCAAGAATCTTGCTTTTCAATGGGGTACAGATAAACAAACAGCAACATGGCTTGTAAGGATAAATCCAGGAAATAGGACACGTGGATTTGATCCCACCTCTGTCAGGAAAATACTCTGAGACCTGAGGAAAAGCACCTGTTTTCCTCATCTGGGAAATGGAGGTAATGCCTGTTGGCATTAAGAAGCTTTATACAATCTATAGACGTAGAGGTTCCTTAAAAATCCTACAAACCAGCGTGAAGTTGTCTATTATAATCCCCATGGGAACTCCTCTCACAAAACCGATCCCTATTGCTTCTGCCACTTCATCCACACTGCCCTTTGCAAACAGAGGAGACATTTGCATACCATAACATAACCTGTTCTCTGAGTTTCCCTGTTTCATTGTTAAGACCCAGGAGTGGGAAGAAAGGACTGGACTGATTGTTAAAGAGAAGTCAATGTGGACAGCTATATGCAAGTATAACTTCTGGGTTGCTCAACCCAGTTTACACATAGACATCTCCTCAAATAGTTGAAGCTTTCTGGAATTTTTAAAGCTAGTTTTCTGACTCAGCAAAACTTCCATGGAAATCTCAGCTCTGTAAATCACCTCCTCTCCTGTGGGAGGTTTTAGTGAGGTAAGTGCACAAAGAGAGCAGCACAGATGAGAATAACGGAGGGAAGACGGAAAAAGAAGGGAGATTACAGTAAAAAACGAGACTTCACAGTACTTACGTTATTACCCAAATGATCGGTTCCTGCGGGCTTTGCTGAGGGGCTGGTGTAAGAGTTGCCTGGTGTGCCCACAAACTGCGTGATGGTGTGCAGCCCTCTGTGAGTCTACATCACTTTACTGTGCGCTCTCAGCTAGACTGGAATGGACTGGACCTGGTACTTCATCTCTCCTTGGCTGTGTTTTGTCATTGTGTTTTGTTTTGACAGAGGTACAGAGCCAATCACTCAGGGAAGATTGAGGAAGCGGTCCAGAATAAAAGAAAGAAAAGCATCAGGCAGGAGTGGAAGGGCTAGCGGCTCCTGGGTGCCATACTAGACTCCAGGTGCTTAAGCTTGTTGGTGGCGGGAGGACAGGACTGGGAGTGCTGGGAGCTGAGGTTTTTATCCCAGGCCTCTGTGTGGATCCCACGGTTCTCACTAGCGGGGAGTCCCAAGTGTGTCACTGTCCAGACTTGCTGCTCTCTCGGGGGAGTGGGACCAATAAGGTACTGTTTGTAACATTGCTGTTGTGGTGACTTGATCCCAGGAGCCCTGAGGAAGAGGCCCACAGAAACTCAGGCATGGTCAAGGCGGAGGTGGTGTCTCCCTTTCCTACATCCTTTGAGATGTAGCCTCTTGTTTTGCTTTCACTTAAGTAACAAATACGTTTTAGAAAAAGAATCAACAGTAAAACACACAACAAGAAAAAAGTGAGCCTGTTTCTACCCTCCATATTCATTCTAAGGGTAATCAACCACTGCTCATGTCCAACAGGTACCACGACAGACACTTCTCTATGCACAGTGAATATGTGCATATTTTATAAAAATGAGATCATGGGGCTGGAGAAATGGCTCAGTAGTCAAGAGCACTTGCTACTCTTGCAGACTCAGGTTTGGTTCCCAGACCCCACAGGGTGGCTCACAACTATCTGTAACTCTAGTTCCAGGGAATTTGATTTTTCTTATGACCTTTGTGGGCTCCTGCATGTGTGTGGTACACATGAATACACTCAGGTACATGCAGATACACATAAAATAAATAAATATTTTAAAAGGGATCTTATTTATGCAGCTTTTTTCATAAGTAAATTGTGGACATCCTATGGCAAAATCAGACTTAGCTTATTATTTTGAAGATATTTCAGAATATTATTTGTATAGAAATAATAACTATTTTTTTATTCATGCCTTTTATCATGATTTCTTTAGTAATGAAGAGAATGTTACAACCAATTTAGCTATAGTTTTCCTGCCTGGCCCATGGTCAGGACAAATCTCTCTCACCCACCAGTCCCACGGCCGCCCAGACCCAACCAAGTAAACACACAGAGACTTATATTGCTTACAAACTGTATGGCTGTGGCAGGCTTCTTGCTAACTGTTCTTATATCTTAAATTAACCCATTTCTATTAATCTATAAGTTGCCACATGGCTCGTGGCTTACAGGTATCTTAACATCTTCTCATGGCAGTGGCTAGCAGCATCTCTCTGCCTCAGCCTTCCACTTCCCAGAATTCTCTTCTCTCCTTGTCCTGCCTATACTTCCTGCCTGGCTACTGGCCAATCAGTGTTTTATTTATTAACCAATCAGAGCAACACATTTAACATACAGAACATCCCACAGCAGCTAATATTTATAGGTAGTTTTGTCTACAATACACTGCACAGATATACTTGATAAAAGTATAAGTGCATTCATGTAGCCCAAGCTGGCCTTCAGCTTGCTGTAGCTGAGGATGACTTTGAACTCCTGCTCTCCTGCTTCCACCTCCCAAGTGTTGGGATTATGCATACACACCACTATGCCCAAATTCAACCTTGGCTTTAAACATTTATTTACGGTCTCTTATGCATGGATATCATTAATCCTTAAGCTTCACGCTTAAAATTCTAAATTGTGACAAGAGGCACAGGATAGGGTCAATGAATCTGTGAAATATGAAATGAGTGAGTTAAATTTAAAGCCAGGTCTTGTTTCTCCACAACTGAAGTTTTTCTGCATTAGTTTCCTGCAAATTCTGAGATAACAGTGACCTGAGTGAAGATTTTTCTGCATTAGTTTCCAGCAAATTCTGAGATAACAATGACCCAAGTGCCTTGCCTTGAGATGAATCTCTATAGAAAACAGTGAGATCAACACAACACAGGGATGGGCCTTTTGGACCCTGTGCTTTTACAGAGGTCAACATTTCCAGTAGAACTCATTCATTCTCTTACTAGTTTCTGTATTTATTTCCACTCAGCTAATATGATAGGTTCAGGTGATGGTGCAGTGAATGAAACAGAATGTGTGCTTTAAAGATGTTGATATTCAACTCACAAACTCCATGAGAAGAAGGGGGAAGTGTGTTTTGTTTCTTACAAATGGCCACAGATCTAGTGCAGTACTGGCACAAGGTTCAGAGATCTGTGTAGAAGAGGAAATGGAAAGATTGTAAGAGCGAGAGGTAGTGGATGACTCCAAGACAACAGGGCTGATACAAATATGAAACTATGAGAGCATGGACAAGACCTGCGCAGGTTGAAACCAGACAAAATTCTAACACTGAGGAGGGAAAATAAATACAAAATCCCACTCTTAATCTAGAAGCTATTTGCAGTTGATACCTGTTGGGAAAGGGAAAAATTAGTAAGTGCCACTGGGTGTATCAACCATGCTCTAGGGCAGGCCCCATTCCCAGGAGCAGTTTGCCAGCACAAAATGAACTTCATGGGATTTTTTTTGTAAGTGTGTGTGTGTGTGTGTGTGTGTGTGTGTGTGTGTGTGTGAGTGTGTGTGCATTTTTGTTTCATTTTGTTTTGTTTTGGTATCTTTTGTCTTATTGGTGCCTTGTTTTCATGTTTTGATTTTTGTTTTGGGGTTTTGTTTTGAGAGAGGGGAAAGAGGGAGGGGGAGAGAGAGAGAATATGAGAATGAAGTTGGGAGGGAGTGAGGGAAGAGGACCTGGGAGAAGTTGGGAGAGGTGAAAGAATATGATCAAAATATATTATATGAAAAAATTAAATAAAAAAGGAGAGAACATGAAGGTTCAAAATTTAAAATCAGAAACAGTATATATTTGTCAAACAAATAGAAAAATTAGATATTTGCTGAGCCAACTTTTTATTGAAGTATCATTGGCATAAGTGTCTTGAAAAAAGAAATGTTGGATGTTTAAAAAATATTAAACACAAGTACCTAACCTGATCCTGCCAAAATTCTTAGTTTGTTCAGACTGCTAAAAACAAAAGCCAAAGCCAGTAGTCTATGGACCCCAGAAGTTTATTTCTTATTGATTTGAAGCTGGGGGCATCAAGGATCAAGGTGTTGGCAGATTCCATGCCTGGTGACCTGCTTTCCAATTCTTAAGTCACACCTGCACCTTCTTTCTGTGTCCTCGCATCATGAAAGTGGCAACGCAGATCTCTGGGGATACTTTTGTAAGGACCTGAATCTTATTCATGAAGACTCCTTACTCCTAATCTTACTCAACCTTCTAAAACCACCAAGACAAAAATCAAGGGGAATGTGGAATATGAGCATTCAAACCATGGCATTCTGTCCATCTGTCCGTCCCAATATTCCTGTTCTTCTTAAGTATATTCTGTCTCAATAGCCCAGAATCAATTTTAAGTCCAGAATAGTATCCTAAATATCATCTAAGAGCTGGAGGAATGACTGAGTGG
Source organism: Peromyscus aztecus (assembly GCA_902168405.1). NCBI lineage: Eukaryota > Metazoa > Chordata > Mammalia > Rodentia > Cricetidae > Peromyscus > Peromyscus aztecus. Next base: position 15,006 of record CABHPQ010158383.1, on the reverse strand, counting down.
TTAAAAGCACTTGTTGCTCTTGCAGAGGACCAGGACCTATCTGGTGGTTCACAACCATCTGTGACTCCAGTTCTAGGGGCTCTGATTCTATCTCCTGCAGGCAAAACACTCACTGACAAAAAATAAAAAAGTATTTTAAAAACTTTTAATTTAAAAACTACATATCATCTAAATAAGGTATGAAAGAGACTTAAGAGAAGATTGATCTTAAGGCATATTTCACTCTGGCTATGCATCTGTGAAATCAAACATGAGATTAGGGACCAAGGTACTATGATATTAATATATTTATAGATGTAGGATTGACACACTGATAAGACAGAAATAAGGAAGAATGGCGTAACAGATCCTAAGTACATTTCAAACCTTAAGGTTCAAGAATATTAAAAAAAAAAAACTTGTGTGTGTGTGTGTGTGTGTGTGTGTGTGTGTGTGTGTGTGAACAAGACTGGAATTCCAACCTCAGAAGCTTGGCCAGGCAGAAGTGGTTGGTTCCCTAAGCCTCTGGAAAGTTGCCTCACAGTCCTAGGCAGCTGAATTCCTATAGCTCTTCTGGATGCGGCCTATTTTGCAGCTTGTGAGTATTGGACCTACTGCCAGGTGCTGTCAGAGTCTGGTGTTGTGGAGTAGCCCTTCCTCAGTTCCTCTGGGCACCACCCAACTCTTGATCTTTTAGTTTAAATCCCCACCTTAAAATATTTTCTCTCCTCTTGTGTATTCACTATAATCATCCTAGACAAGATAAATCACACTTTCAAGTCTTAGAAAATTTTTCTAGAAAGATATCTCATCTCATTGCTCAAAGCTTCTGCCTTTCATAAAACATTAGAACATGAACAGTTCAGCTGTGTTTCTTGTCTCAATATAGCTACACTAGCCATTCCTCTAGCTTCCAAAATTAATTTGAATCTGACGCATTCTGTTCCCAACTATCTCTAAAGGCTTTCTTATCTTTTTGAGCCCTCACCTACAATGCCTGTTCAGATACCACTCACTTTAAAATAAGTTTGTTTTCTTACTATTTTTGAGTACTCCTTATATTTTTGACATGACATCTTTATTTGATATATACCTTGCAAATATTTTCTCCTGGTGTTAGATTATCCTTATACTCACTTAATTATATTTGGGAAAAGTTTTTGGTTTGATGCTGCCCAGTCCCACACTATGCAGCTTTCCTCCTACATTTCCAGTTATTAGTTTGACTGTGCTAGCTCTCACACTGAAGTCTTCACTCCAGCTTCTTCACTCTCCTTCTTCTCCTTCTTCTCCTTCTTCTCCTTCTTCTCCTTCTTCTCCTTCTTCT
>CABHPQ010158383.1:0-13600 GCA_902168405.1 Peromyscus aztecus | reverse complement strand
GAGTGCTGGGATTAAAGGTGTGCGCCACCACCGCCTGGCTTCTTCACTCTTCTAACTCCAGAAAAATAGTTTCCCTGATGCCTATTTGGATGAGACTGTCTTTTCTCTATCTTGTGTTTTTAGTGCCTTTTTGATTAATTGAGTATGTGGACTTATTCCTCACTGTTCCATCAAGGTACGTGCATGTGTCTTCATGCTGGTTCTGAGTGCCTCTTCTGAGTACAACATTAAGATGAATCTCAAAGCCAGAGATTTGAAGTCTTTAGCTGTATTTGTTGTTCAAGTTGTTCTAGCTATTTGGGGTCTTTTATAGCCATATATGACATTTTAGGTTGTCTTTTATATGTGTGAAAAATGTCACTGGAATTCACTTAAATATTTTCAAAATTTATGAAAAGTTATATCGAGCATATGAAAAACATCTGCTGATTGGATTTAAGGCCCACTCCACAAGATGACATTCATGCTTGGTACCACTAATAGGGCTCCAAGCTGTGGCTGCCTAGGTCGTAAGTCCTAGGGGAGAACATAACACCATTGTACTAAGTGGGCATAGTAATAAACTACCTCCACAGATATGTATATTAGTGTATCTTCTCAACCCTTATTAGAGAAGTCTTTTTTTTAAGTAGGTAGTGATTAATGCAGATACTGACAACTGGTCAATGTACAGACAATAAGAGACTGTTGAGTGTTCAGTTCTAAATGGAACATCTATATTATACCAGAAGAGACAGAAACTCTAAGGGTCAGAAGCATTGAACACCATCAGTCAAACAGTATTTGCCAGATATAATACAGCTGTGACTGCATGTAAGATACCAGCACAAGCCAGCCAAAGTCCCAGAGTACTTGGGGGAGGAGCTTATGAAGTCCTACCCAAAACTGGTAAGTTATAGTCAATTGACTGTTGGGGTAGAGAGAGTCAGTTTTCTTCCAGGATACAATCTCTAAGAGCTACACATGTTCCAGTAGATGGTCCTACACCTATGAACAAACAAGTAGCATTCAGTGGACTCAATGAATTTAAAAACAGGACAGCAAGTTGGGAGGGAGAGTAAAAAGGGAAGCAGGAAAGGGAGTAGGGGAGGGTTTGATTAAAACACATTATATACATATATACAATTGTCAAACAATTAAAAAAGGAATATTGATGACAGAAAATCCAATACACATGATTTGTAATGTTTTCGTTAACTTTATTCATTTGATTTGATGACATTCATTACAGTAAATTTTCTATGCTGCACACTTTCAAAATAAAAGCCAGAAAAAAACAAGGAAGAAAAGGATCTTATTAAAGATTGCATCCCAAAACAAAAATGAGGTTTTAGCAAAGAAGATCCCAGCATGCAGAGGGGAGGTGGGCAAGAAGTTCCACCCCAGCTGAGGAGCCATTGATAGTTGCTGGGAAAGGGAGAATCAGTTTTTTTTCCAATGGGGTGTCACTGTATATCAACCACACTCTAGGCAAGCCCTATGCCCAGAAGTAGTTGTCCAAAACAAAATGGACTCCATGTGAGTTACAGAGTACAGTTTGGCATAAGTGACTAGGTGCTTTTCTACTAAACACCAGAAGAAGGCAGTGCTGGATTAAAGATGGTTCCCTGCCCCAGGTGTGTGTGGGTGGCTACATAGTCATTGTGTAGGCTCCCTGTAAGCAGGGTTGACTCTCAAGGAGAAACAGGGTGGATCTGAGCTGACCATGCCAAAAGTAATCATTCAGGTGGAGTGGAGTATTAAGAGCCAGCTAGGCTAGGTGGTACTTGATTGAGTTACCTCCATTTGTTACCATAGAGCTAGATTGGTCAAGAAACATTTCTCCTACATTAAATTGACTCTTGGTAACCTATGGGAAGCAAATATTGAGAAGTAAGTAATCACTGATATAATTCTCATTAAAAGATTCTGTGTCTATGCTCAGAAGCATACTAAATACATAGCTAAGAAAGTCACCACCTAGAATATTCTTTTTTTAAATAAATCAATACATTTAATTAATAAAAATTAAAAAAAAATTTAACATATCATCTGGGCCTTAACAAGTAGTCAATACATATTTGTTAAGTGCGGGGAGAGGGGAAGAACAAAATTTATTGTTACAAATGTTGACCTTTTTCTTTTTTTTCTTTCATTTTTCTTGATTAAGAAATTTTCTACTCACTCCACATACTATCCACAGATCCCCCCTCCTCCCTCCTTCCACCCCCCAGGCCTCTTTCCCAAGCCACCTCGCACCCCCTCATCCCCCAAATCGAGGTCTCCCATGGGGAGTCAGCAGAGCCCAGCACACTGAGCCTAGGCAGGTCCAAGTCCCTTTCCACTGCACCAAGGCTGTGCAAGGTGTCGCACCACAGGCACCGGGTTCCAGAAGTCTGCCCATAGACCAGGGACAGATCCCGATCCCCCTGCCTGGGTGCCCCCCAAACAGTTAGAGCCAAACAACCATCTTCTGTATCCAGAGGGCCTAGTCCAGTCCCATGGGGGCTCCACAGCCACCAGTCCACAGTTCATGGGCTTCCACTAGTGTGGCCGGTCATCTCTGCACGTCCTCCCATCATGATCTCGACATCCCTCGCCTGCAGTATCTCTCCTCTCTCTCATCAGTTGGATTCCCGGAGCTCAGCCTGGTGCCTGGCCGTTGGATCTCTGTATCTGCCTCCATGAGTCACTGGACAAAGACTCTATGATGACAGCTCACCTAGAATATTCTTGACAGTAAGCTAAGAAAACTAGAAATGGTAGAATCCCGAGAACTAGGGTCCCAGAGTGTGAGTGATTGGGTCAGTTCCAACAAAGTGTGAGGAGGGAGTACTAAGATTTAATAGGATAAATGATAACTCTCAAGAGTTGGATTCTGTAACTGTTTATTGAGCACTTACTGTATTTCAAGTTCACATATTATTCAGAATAATATCACATAGCTGCTAGTTTTACAGGTTAGAGAGACAGAGAGCAAGGGGGAAGTTGTATTATGTAGAAGTGATTAAGTGTCTTAATTTCTGGCTTATGAATGCAAACCTTGACTTCTCACTATAACACTAAATGCTATTAGAATTGGGCTGTGTAGGCCAACCACTTAAAGAAATGCATAAATCAAGGGCCAGAGAGATGGATCGGTGGTTAAGAACACTGGCTGCTCTTCCAGAAGACCCAGGTTTGAGTCCCAGCATCCACGTGATTGCTTCCAACACCTGTAACTCCAGTTCCGAGGGATCTGATGCCCTCTTCTGGCCTCCATGGGCACTGCATGCACAGAGTACGCAGACACAGATGCAGGCCAAACACTATTTACATAAAATAAAAATAAATGCAGATGTCAAAGGTCACCCTTTTTCAGTGATTGTGCAGCTCTTACACAGCTCACTGATGACGAGGCTGATGCTGAAACACAGGACTTGAGCTTCCTTCTTGGAGCACTCACTGCCTGACTAAGTAGAAAGCACTAGAATATTCATTTGTGTTTCCTTCTACCAGATACAAAGAAGCCTACACTCTTGGGCTAAAGATAGCTTCCTCAGTTCCTTTACAACTTACTCTAGAGATGGCTTCCTTGATTCTTCTACAACTTAAGCTAACCAGAACTTAGATACCAGTGCTTGTTTCGTAGGCATGCACTTCTCCCCAAGTGCACTTCTGGGCATCTCACAAAAATGACACAAACCATTTGGGTAATGAACAACAAGTTACTCAGAGTATTTGAACTTTACAAAGAGTATTGAATGTTACAGCTGTCATAAGTCCCTCCCCATCTTCAGGTGTAAATGTGTTTATCAAGTGCAAATGTTGTAACAAATACATTTCTGGTTCAGGAACCTGCAGTGACTGTTTTCTCAGAGACCAGTAGTCATGTGGACGCTCTGAGTTGGAGTCAGAGATCTCAGGGCCCAAAGGAGAAAACATCAGTTTCATTTCATGTACTCATTTCTCAGGCTGTAAATTAACTGTCTTTTACAGAAGTGATCTTTGTCTATTTTACTGTATCCTATTTGAGCAGAATGATGGAGGACATTAAGATACCATTTTAAAATCTGAGCTCATCAGTGAGATCTCAAAAGACTGACAAGTGTGTAGAGATAGAATCAACATAAAATGCAATGCAAGACCAGAGTTTCTCTAGAGTAGTCTACAGACTATCAGCACAAGCCTTTAGTAGAATTCCCTCTGGGAGATATGGTAACTAAATTTGTGAGTAACAGTTTACAGTAGATCTAAAGAGACTGTGAACATTGTACTGAGGAATTATTCAACAAAAAGAAAAACTCTTGTCTTTGTCCATATGGATTGATTCATAAGTTATTCAGCATAGCTAACTAGAGACCTATGCTGAAGCACAGAGTGTGCACCCTTGGAGAAACACTTGAATTTCTAAACACATCAATGATATAGCTTCAGGTTTGCCTTACTCTATCACAGAATTGTGATAGTATTAAGAGACATGGTTGGTCAGATGGTGCATGCACACAGTGTGAGGGAATAGAGAAAAAGAACAATGATTGAGAGAAGCATATAAATATCATGACTATTTAGGTGTACTGTAATCATTGTGTTCATATTCTGCCTTTGCCACTAATTATCTATATAATTTCAGACAAGTTATTTAACCTCTAGGAGCCTCTGTTTTTTTTTGTTTGTGTTTGTTCTGTGTATTTAAAAAAAAAAAGAAAAATTGACCTCAGGAGAACATGTTGAATCTCGCTGATGATAATGACTTTCTTTTTGTTGTTGTTGTTGTTTTTGTTTGTTTGTTTTGTTTTTTCGAGACAGGGTTTCTCTGTGTAGCTTTGCGCCTTTCCTGGAACTCACTTGGTAGCCCAGGCTGACCTCAAACTCACAGAGATCTGCCTGGCTCTGCCTCCCAAGTGCTGGGATTAAAGGCGTGCGCCACCACCGCCCGGCTGATAATGACTTTCTAAGCACATGAAATAAAGCAAGAAAATACACAATGTATGTGCACACACAAGCCTATCAGAAATATTTACAATGGATATTATGTTTTATCACCTTTTATTAAATGATAAAATTGTGGCTGAATGGATTTTTTAAAGTCTGCCTTTGTAAAGTTAGCAAAGTGCAAGATCCAAGATTTTAACTTCAGCATCAAGCCAATTCTGTAAGTTGATTTCCCCCAAATTCCCAAAAGGATTTTTCTAGCCTTGTGGAGATTGCAGTGTACTCCTGTTCAGGAATCTTCTCAAGGAACTCTTCATGTCTTTGTTTCTCAGGCTATAGATGAATGAGTTCAGCATGGGGGTTACCACAGCATACATCACTGCTGCAATCTTGTCCTTGCTGACTGAATCAGCAGCAGATGGAATGAAGTATACTCCAATTGCAGACACATAGAACAGGCAAACTGCTGAGAGATGGGACCCACAGGTGGAGAAGGTCTTCCACTTACCACTTGCTGATGGAACTCTCACAATAGTGGCCACAATGCGGACATACGAAACAATGATTAGCAAAGGAATCAAGATAGTTAATGCCCCTCCCCAGTAGAGCAGCACACACTGGTTGGCATAAGTGTCAGAACAAGAGAGCTTCAACAGAGGAAGCAGTTCACAAAAAAAATGTGGAATGATGTTGTCCATGCAAAAGGATAACTGAGCTAGGAGAATGATGTGTGTTAGAGAATATGAATGGGCAAGGAACAAGGATATGGCCACCAGCAGGATGCAGCATCTGGGATTCATGACCAAAGTGTAGTGAAGGGGATAGCATATGGCCACAAGCCTGTCATAAGCCATCACTGCCAGGAGAAAAACATCCAGTCCAATGAACCACAGGAAGAAATAGATCTGAGACAGGCATCCAGTGTAGGGGATGGTGTGCCTGTGAGCTTGAATGTTCACTAGCATCCTGGGGACTGTGGTGGATGATAAACACAGGTCAGTGAGGGAGAAGTTGGCCAGGAAGAAATACATGGGAGTGTGGAGGTGTGGATCAGAGCCAATTGCCAGGATGATGAGCATATTCCCCATCACGGTGACCAGGTATATGACCAAGAAGATGCCAAAAAGAAAAGGTTGCTGTTCCTGATGCTCAGAGAGGCCCAGGAGGAGAAATTCAGAAACACTGCTGTGGTTTCTTGTCTTCATAATTCAGTGGAACTAAAGGTAGAGTGGAGAATGGCACACCAAGAATTTTTCTTAGCTATTGCCTTGATGGGAACAGAGATAAAAAATCAAGATGACATAGAGCACTGATGGCTATGCATTCTCTCATTGAGACCTAAAAGGACCTGAAACCTAGAAGGACTCTGAGCTGGTCATGATCATATGCACTGCATTAGCTCCAGTAGCACTAGAATAAATACCTGAGACAACCAATTAAAGAGAAGTGTTGGGGTTTTGGTCCATGGATCCATTGTGTCTGGATCTATGGCATGGTAGCATATCATGTCAGGGAGTACATTGTAGAGCAAAAACTCTCACTTCTTCATAGCTGGGACCTCAATTTATGACTGTGACATGAAAGAAGGGAATGTGAAGAGATGAAGATACCACAATCACCTGTGAAGGAGGAGCTAGAGCTGATTGAGCCCCACTTTTCATTTTCCACCATCTACCATTAACACTAAACTTGCACCAAGCTTATAAGACACAGGCCTTTGGAGAACATTCTCTATTGAAACAATAGCAACCAACTTACTGAAAAAGGAACGGAGTCTCCTAAAAAGCATAGGTAAGTTAAAGTCGACAATTCTCACTTAGAGTTTGTGGTCTTAAATTTACTACTAATCTACCACTAATGGGATAACCAGGACTCATGCATTCACTCATGTTCATTGAATACTTGCTGTGTGTCAGCCCCTATCCGGGGTTCCTTTTCTCATGTTGGCAATGTTTTGGTCAGAGCTATCATGGACTCAAAAAATATATCCATAAGAAAAGAAAACAAGATGCCACCATGACTAGAAGATCCCTTTAAGTAAGTTTTAGTTAGCGAGTAGCTCACTGTTGGAGGAATGGATGAGATGAAGTCAGACAGGTAAAGACTTGACTGGAAGATTAGAAATGCTCCTTAAACAAAGAGATAAGTAAGCATCACTATGGTGATGTGCACATCTATTTAGAGGAGACAGGAGGCAAATGTGGCACAAGTGGGGTGAGCAGAGGAAACTGTGGGGGGAAGATAAAGAAGTAGAGACAGTGTACATGTGGTTCTTCAGTACAGATTAGGGAGTTTGTATTATATTCTCAGTACAATAAGACACCTGTGAGTACAGGTGAGTGATGAAGTAGAAGGTGGCCACAGTTAAATTTATGATATGAAAGATTATTCTGTTGCTGTGTAGAGACGGACCATATGGATCATAAAGCATATGAGCAAGCAGGAGCTACATGTGATGGCATGTGCCTGTCATCCTTGTATTCCAGAGACTGAGGCAAGATGATAGCAATGGCACGTGTCTGTAATCCCTGAGGCAGGATTATAGAAAGTTAGAGGCTAACCTGGTCTACAAAGTGAGATATGGTAGCCAACAATAGCAACACCAAAAAGGTTGAAAGCAGCGATGCCGTAAAAAAACACATGTAGGACCTCTGGGCAAAGTGGAGTGGATGGAGATGGGCTATACTTGAGCTGGACTTTCTAATGAGCAATAAATGCTGTATCTGGATTCTAGGCTACAATACTGGAGCTCTCCAAAATAAAGGGGAAATAATAGAATACTTGGAATGTCTCTGACACCCAAGCAGTCTGTGAGAAGGAGACAGATGTTGGCAAGTCTGAGTAATTTTCAGAAGTCAAAGGCCAAAGAGACAATGCACAGGAGTGGAGATACAAAGATTGTGATGTGTGGGCCTTGTAACAATGACATATCATTTAGTCCACAAAACTATTCAATGTATTTTTCCCTCACTTTATCAGATCAGTAAACAGACAGAAAAGTGAAACAGCTAACCCAAAACCACCAGTTAAAAGGTATATATCACCATTCACCTCTGGCAAATCTGACATTTAGTTCATGGCACAGTTCCAACTCTGGAAGTGGGTGGCCTTGCAGATTTCTGCACTGCAGATATTTGTGAACTGTTTGGGGAAAATAATTCTGTAAATAATAATCATGAAAAATCTACTTTATCATATTTATGTGTGTCTCTTCATGCCCATGTCCATGTGTGTGCACACAAAGCACATTTGTGCACACATTTAGAAGTCAGAGAACAAATTTGGGTGTCAGTTCTCACCTTCTGCTCCATTTGAGACAGCATTTCTTGTTGTTCATTGCTTAATATGCCAGGCTTCCTGGCCTGAGAGCTTCTGAGATTCTTTTGTCTCTACCCCCACATCTCTGTAGGAGTGTTGAAAATTACAGATGCATGCTACAGTGTTTGGTTTTAAGTGGATTCTTGGTATCAGACTCAAGTCCTCACACTTACTTACCGGTATATCTCCCCACCCCTAGATCTATTCTTTAAAATCACTCCACTGTAGGTCTAGAATACCATGTTTGTGACTTTTTCTGTACTTTTATTGTTTATCTAATGCCAGAAATACTCATGGATGCAAAATATTTAAGGCAAATTCTAGTGAACATAGTCCCTGTGGTTCTAGGATAACTGGACATTGGTAACAAACAAAACAGGTAAACATATAGTCAGAAGCTAGGATTGGCATTGAAGGAAAGATCATGCTAATACCTTTCAAGAAGGTATATTCAGAGCATGTATTTTGAATTCAGGGAAAACATTTAAAATTTTTAAATAAAATTTGAGACTTGAAGAATTAGCTATTAAGAGTAGAAGCAACAAGATAAGAATATAAACTGCCAGATCATGTGACAGTCCTCAGTCTGGGAAGACAACATGGTCAGAGAAGAGTGAGCAATATGATAAATTGCTTTCAAGTTGACCACAGGTGGTTGGATGACTTGAATCAAAATGTGTCGACTGGGTGGTCTCTTCAGTGAGTTTAGGCTCTGAAGGTAAATTCATGTAGACCAGCATGCTTACTGTCACATCCTTGTGTAAACCTCTGAGATATCTCTACAGAGGAAGAGTCAAAACAAATTTGACAAAGGAGCAGTCTGGAGATGGCTATATTCTGACATCCCAAAACGACATGGAGTAACTGCCCTTTGACTTTTAATTTTAATTTCATTTTCATTTTCTCCTTGATAACAAGACATGAAATCATTTGTTTTTCAAGGGCACAGATCCAGGGTATAAGGCAAACCTGAATATAAGTCCTCTGTTTTTGTTATTTATTAACTAGACAATGACAAAACATCTCCATGATCAGCAGCAATACTGACCACAATAGTAAGGGAAGTGACACACGGTGACTGTTGTGTCCTGCTTAGGTACTAAAAGTGTTAAAACATCCCATCAGGTTTTCACTTTTTGAAGAGAAACTAAAATATAAAGAAGTGAAGTTAGCTATCAAGAGTAGAAGCAACAAGACTAAGAACATAAACTGCCCAGGACACGTGACAATCCTTAGTCTGGGAAGACAACATGATCAGAGAACAGTGAACAATATGATAAATTGAGTGAAATCAATCTAAGTAGGACTTAGTGAGTAAGCAGAAAAGCCCATGCCTGAACTGTGGTCATCTGATTGAACACTTACCCAACTGTTTTCAACCAGTTGCAGTTGCTATGAAACTCTGAGTTTCTGCAGTCACCACTGTTCCTTTCAGACAATGACAAATTCACAGTCCAGCCTTTTCTAGAGACTCAAACTCTTCATCTCATATAGTGGAAATGGAAACCCAAGGGGTGTGTGTGTGGGAGTGTGGGGGTGATATTTCTGGAGTCACAATATTTGAACAGGAAAGCCTGGAGGTTACACATATGGGAATATTTGCCAGGTATGGATGCCACAGAGTTCCCATTGGTGAGCAGAGAGACCAATTGTCTCTGAGTCCCCAAGGAGAGGAAACATACTATGGCTGTCAAGAGGGATTTCTATTTCACTTATAGGTTGTCAAAGAAGTTTCCTTGATGACTACACTTACCCGTGGGTGTTAGGACAAATGTTTATAGATTGCTGCTAGGGATTATGTTGGTTTAGTAAATTTGTGGTTGTAGATTCTCTTCCAATATCTATGACTTCACTAGAACTGAGTAGTTAGCTATGTTTCCAGCTGAAAGAGGGAGAAATAGTCTTCCCCAGAAGAGCACACTAATTGCTTATCCAATTCCAAATAGTCACCCCTGAAAATATACTTACAGGTAACATTATACAGACTAAGGAGGTTGTATTTACAAATACATATGCATATACACATACACACATATGCATGCAATAACAATGAAAAAGGGCCATAAATTCAAAAGAGAACATGGAGGGGTATATGAGAGGGGAGAGGAAACGGAATGGAGAAATGTTGCAATTATAGTACAGTCTAAAAAATGAATAAAATATTGGTTAGGGAAAATAGCTAATATTAATGGCACTCCAGAGGATATTTATGATTTGTGCTTCCATTTGTAGTAAAAGAGAGTTTTGGCAGTTCCAAATATTCATCAAGATTTATATTGTTAGACTTTTAAATTTTATTCATTTATTTTCTGTGGTACTGGGGGTAGAACCCAGGGCATACTATGTAAGCATTCTGCCACTGTGCTACACGCAGCTCCTCATCTTTTGTTGCAGTGTCTCATGGTGTTTTAAATTAATATTTCTTTGTTATAAATTGAGTTTGAATATCTTTTGTGTCATATGGTTAGTGAGATAGCTCCCTGTATAGATTAGATATTCAAATCATTGTTTTGTTGCATTTTCTCAATTTTTCATTAATTTGAATTGTGCTTATATATTCTGATTTGATTTCTGAGATAGATGATAAACAGACAGGCATATAGGCAGATAGATAGGTATGTAGATTGGTGATTTCTAGATAGATGGTAGATAGATAGATAGATAGATAGATAGATAGATAGATAGATAGATAGACAGACAGATAGATAGATAGACAGATAGATAGAACCTTTTGTGAGATGCTATTTCACTGTCTATGTAGTTAGATGAATAATGAGCTTTAAATTTATGTTAGTCCAGTCTACGTTTTTTGTTTTATGTGTTGTTCTTGTATTGGTTTTTGTTTCTTAATTTTGATTTTCATTTTTGTTTTTTTTTTATGAGAGAGAGAAGGAACATGAAGTTGAATGGGTACAAAGGTGGGGAGGACCTGAGACGTGTTAGGGGGGGAATGAATATATTCAAGATGTATCACATGAAAGAGAAGAGAAAGTAAAGGGAAAGTCTGTTTAGACAAATGTGGACATGCTTCCCCACATTTTTGTCTGGAAGTTTCATGTTTCCCATTTGAGTTTTTTATCCTTTTGGGGTTGTTTTGTATGCACAGAGATCGGGATCTAGTTTCTTTTTTCTACTTGTGGCGTACGAATATCCAACCTTTTGCTTTTAGGTATCACCTCTCTCTAATATATTTCTTTTCTTTTTGTTTGTTGTGATGGGCTATCATTCTGCATCCTAGGCTGGCCTAGAACTTACTCTATAGCCCAGGCTGTTCCAGGACTCACAGCCCTCCTGCATCAACCTCCTGGATTATAGATGTGTGTCATCATACCTGGCTTACTGTTAAAAAAAAGCCAGTTGAGTATAAATACACACCATTAATCCTGACTTCTCTGTTAAATGGATCAGGTCAGGGGTAAAATACATAATTATAGACTATCAGAAAAACCTACATTATCTAAGGGTAGTGATAGCCTTTTAGATAAGTTCTACAGAAAAGCAGGGATTGACAAGTTATGCTCCTTCACTGCTGGTGGGAGTTCAAGCTTGTACAGCCACTTTGGAAATTAGTACGGTGGTTTCTCAGAAAACTGGGACTCAATCTACCTCAAGATCCAGAAATACCACTCTTGGGCATATACCCAAAGGATGCTCAATCATACCACAAGGACACTTGCTCAACTATGTTCATAACAGCATTGTTCATAACAGCCAGAACATGGAAACAACCTAGATGCCACTCAACCAAAGAATGGATAAGGAAAATGTGGTACATTTACACAATGGAGTACTACTCAGCGGTTAAAAAAAAAAGACATGAAATTTGTAGGCAAATAGATGGAACTAGAAAGAATCATCATGAGTTAGGTAACCCAGATCCAGAAAGACAAGCATGATATGTACTCACCCATAAGTAGATAGGAGATGTAAAGCAAAGGATAACCAAGCTACAATTCACAACCTCAGAGAAGCTAGGTAAAAAGGAGGACCCTAAGAGGGACACACATGGTGGGCCCCAGGAAGGGAAAATAGTTGAGATCTCCTGGGTAAACTGGGAGAGAGGGTAGAAGGGAAGGGATGGGTGATGGGAACAGGGGCGACTGAGATGGCCAAGTAGAGGGAGGGATGGAGAGGAAGAGCAATGAAAGATATCTTGGTAGAGGGAACCATTAAGGGGTTAGGGAGAAACCTGGTGCTAGGGAAATCCCCAGGAATCCACAGTGATGACACAAACTAAGACTCCTAGCAAGAATGGAGAGGATGCCTGAACTTACCTTTCCCTATAAGCAGATTAGTGACTACCCTAATTGTCAACATAGAACCTACATGCAGTAACTGATGGAAGCAGATATAGAGACTTAGTTAAAAACTATATTTGGTGGCTGTGGCTGAGCCAATGCTGGTAGGACTGGAAATCCAGCTAGGCTATGGTCTGAGTGACAGGCCACAGACAGTAGTTAAAATATCCGTAGATTCAGGTGTGGGTGTGGTTGCTAAGCTGGCAGAAAAACAATAAATTCTATCTATCTATCTATCTATCTATCTATCTATCTATCTATCTATCTATCTATCTACATGTGTATATATATGTATATACATATATATATGTTAGATAGTAGAGTGGTTTACAGGCTGTGGTCCACCTAGTCCAACAATGGCTGTCTACCAACAGCAGATCCAATAATCCAGTAGTTGTTCAGTCCACAAGGCTAGGTATCTCAGCTGGTCTTCAGTATACATCAGAATCCAGTAGAAGTAGGCTCTAAGGCCAGTGAAGGAATGGACCTAACAGTGAGAGTGAGGGCAAGCAGGCAGAGAGAGCTTCCTTTTTCCATGTCTCTATGTAGGTTTCCAGTAGAAGGTGTGGCCAGATTATAGGTGGATCTGACCACTGTTGCTAGAGTTTTCCTGCCTGGTCCACAATCAGGACAAATCTCTCTCACCTGCCAGTCCCACAGCGGCTCAGAACCAACCAAGTAAACACAGAGACTTATATTGCTTACAAACTGTATGGCCGTGGCAGGCTTCTTGCTAACTGTCCTTATATCTTAAATTAATCCATTTCCATAAATCTATACCTTGTCACGTGGCTCGTGGCTTACCGGCATCTTTACAGGCTGCTTGTCCTGGAGGTTGGCAGTGTCTCCTTCCACCTTCCTGCTCTTTTCTCCTCTCTGTTAGTCCTGCCTATACTTCCTGCCTAGCCACTGGCCAATCAGTGTTTTATTTATTGACCAATCAGAGTAATTCGACATATAGACCATCCTACAGCAGACCACATCAAAGATCTAGATGAACCAGAGCAGTGGCACAGAGGTTAGGAGCGCTGCCTGCGCTTCCAGAGGTCCCGAGTTCAAGTCCCCTGATCCATATATCTGAAAAAAAAAAA
>CABHPQ010158382.1:12730-34983 GCA_902168405.1 Peromyscus aztecus | reverse complement strand
TTTTTTTTGGTTTTTCAAGACAGGGTTTCTCTGTGTAGCTTTGGCGCCTTTCTTGGAATTCACTCTGTAGCCCAGGCTGGCCTTGAACTCACAGAGATCTGCCTGACTCTGCCTCCCAAGTGCTGGGATTAAAGACATGCTCCACTGCCCAGCTTTTTTTTTTTTTTTTAAAGATTTATTTATTTATTATGTATACAGCATGTATGACTGCAGGCCAGAAGAGGGCACCAGATCTCATTACAGATGGTTGTGAGCCACCATGTGGTTGCTGGGAATTGAATTCAGGACCTCTGGAAGAGCAGTCAGTGCTCTTCATTTCTGAGTCATCTCTCCAGCCCCGATAACGGAGTGGGCATGTGGGTGAAGTTAACCTGCCAGTATTTGCCTGGTTGGTCAGTCCTTGGTTGCAGCGGCTGGTAGTGTATCTGGAGGGCCCCTGAGGGTTTGGCCTTGGCATGAGACCTGTGCAGGAACCTGCAAGTGTCTCTGAAACAACTGGAATAGATTTATATCTTGCTGTCATAGCAAAAGACTGTGGCTTTGGGTTAAAGGGTATGAGCATTTTTCCTAAAGCCAGGTTTCAGCCTGATGAAACACACCTTTAAGTCTATAACCAGAGGAAATAACACTCTGGCTATAGCTTTGAGGAAAGATTTGATTGTCTGATGCTGCCAAGCTGACAAAGTTACAGCTAGCCTAGCTATCAGTACTATCAGAGATCTGACAAGGATAAATTATACCTGAGTGCAGACAAGCAGCTTCCAAATCAATTAAAAATGACAGGGACCAGTCCATACTCATTCAGTCATACCCAGGTCTCCATAGCATTGGAGGTAGAAGTATCAGAACAGCATCAATCTTCAGCTGGCAGGCATATAAGGTGAGAATTTTTCCTGTGGAAGAGGAACATGGGGAAGCCTGACTTTATTTTGTCTAGGCAAAAGGGGTGCAATCAATTCTCCAATGTCCTGCTGCTTGTCCTGAGTCTGGGCCGGGTCCTGGTAGCAGGTGTTGCATTGGGGCATCTTGCTTGGTGGTCAGCGTTGCCGTAATCCAGGTAGAGACATTGTGGTGCCTCGTAATCTTCTTCGGAGACCTTGGATCACTGCTAGGATCTGGGAGTCTCTGTTGATATAATGAACTTTTTGATCAAAAATGTAAATGCCATATTCTGCAGATCTCTGAAGTATTTGAGGGCTGCCTAAGTATATCTGGATAGACAGATTTGTTTCTAGTTACTTGTTTTAAGCTCAACCCTGAAAACATACACAAGGGGACTAAGTAAAGCTTACCCCTATAATTAATTACATCAGCAGCACTTAACTTGTGTTCCCTATCAGTCTTTTTGGTTTTTTGAGACAGGGTTTCTCTGTGTAGCTTTGCGCCTTTCCTGGAACTCACTCTGTAGCCCAGACTGGCCTCGAACTCACAGAGATCCTCCTGCTTCTGCCTCCCGAGAGCTGGGATTAAAGGTATGCACTGCTACCGCTTGGCCCTAACAGTCTTTAATATTGCTAGCAGCTTTCACAATACTAGGACGTTACAGTTACTGTCAGGTTCAGACCTAAAAATAATGATTTTGAATTACAGCTCTTCTAGTATCAAAATAAAACTTTTATATGACTCAGTTTGTCCAAATAGGTTAAGCTTAACAAAGTTAGCAAATACAAGGAGACTAGACATACATTCTTAAGCCTGAATAGACCTTACATATGTAAGGAGAGACATTCTCTAAGTCATTGGTTCTCAACTTTCCCAATGCTTTGACCTTTCAATATAGTTCCCCATGTTGTGGTGACCCCTCCATTACAAAAATTTTACCATTGCTATTTAAAACTGCATCTTTGTTATTGTTATGAATCTCAATGCATACATCTGACATGCAGGTGGTCCTAGGCTACCCCTGTAAAGAGGTTCAATAGAAGCAAGATCATTAAGGGGTTAGCTAAGGCAGACACCAAGGTGGTTTCCTTGTTGCTGCTGCCTTTCTCTGTCATGGGTCCGATTTTTCAGCAGGGTCACAGAGTTTCTAATGACCCCTGAGTGGTTAACATAAAAACAGCATTGCCCTCCTAAGGCCTTGCATAGGCCTCCTCGTTGAAGGAATGATAACTTGAACAAATTTTAGGTCAAGACCCCTTCTATCCTGGAGAACTGTTTCAACTAGAGAGGAGAGCAATTCCTCTAAATGTGTAACAGATTTTTCTAGGGCAGCGATATCTATATCTACTGCCATTTTTAAGGCCCTGTAGTTCTGATCTTTGAGTACAGCCAGATTATAATCCTGAATGATTTATATAGAAATAATAATTTCTTTCTTTTTTTTTTTTAGATTTATTTTATTATGTATACAGTGTTCTATCTGCATGTATGCCTGCAGGTCAGAAGAGGGCACCAGATCTCATTACAGATGGCTGTGAGCCACCATGTGGTTGCTGGGAATTGAACTCAGGACCTCTGGAAGAACAGCCAGTGCTCTTAACCACTGAGCCATCTCTCCAGCCCGAAATAATAATTTCTTAAGGTCATATAATACCTCTTTGGTTCTGTATAAAGAAGGTCAAGTGTCTTATCTCATTGCAGAACCATTTTAGTTAATAAATCTATCAATTGATAACTCTGGGACCAGTTTCCTAGTATGTCAGTGGGCATTATAGGAAGCCATTTGGTCCCCTATGCCAGGGAGTTTCCTTTTGACTCAGCATTTCAACCTATTATGGGCAGGGAGCACAGGATGATGTATTCTCTTCTGTAATTGCTTCTGGCTGACATTGGGGCATTGTTATCAGAGCCCAAAAAGGCTGAAAGGCTAGTCAAAGGCTGGGCAATGGGGCATTTGTCAGAAGCATGTGGTTATCTGACCTAGCTGTAGAGACAGGGAACAATTATATTGACTGGGCTAGTCCACATCAGCTTTCAGCAAGTCCAGAGCTCATAGTCATTTGGAGCAGGTTGTAGTCTGCAACTGATGCTTGGATGTGTCTGCCAGCCAAGTGGAAACCTGTTGAGACAAGTTCAAACTAGGAACAGAAGGTAAAATTTATGAACAAATTATGGAACATTTAGGCCCATTGTTTTAGTAATTGGGAAGGGGAGGCGTTCCAAGACCAGGAGAGAGAGACACCATCCTCAGGGATAGACGGTGGGGAGAACTCAAGCTGTACTGCTGTGCTTGTCTGGAACCTTTTGACCTCTGTGAAGTGGATCAAGTTTTATGACTTCTTTTGATCCTCTGACGCTTTTATGAATTCATATTTTACAAAAGGAAATAAAAGCTTTAGATATATTGGTATTATCAATCAGTATTGAAATCTATATCGTAGAAAAGCAGGTAATGGGTATCTGTAAAACAGCAAGAGTAGACTCATCCCTTTGAGACCTAGCAAAAACTACAGATTTGGGTTAAAAGCGTGTACATTTTTCTTTTGTCTAGAGAGTCGGGTATAGATTGGACAGAGATATCTTTGGCCTGATGAGAAGCACCTTTAAGTTTATATTTAGAAGACAACCAAAGAAAATCTAAAATCTTGAGCTTGTGACCCAAACAGTATCAGAATTCTATTAATGTTAAACCCTGAACATTTGAAATCTTAATATAACAATATCAGAAGGGGAAAGGGATCTGAAGCATTTATTTAAATCTTCTGTTTATACCTTTGTAACTGGTATTTATATCTTCATTTTCTGAGACCCTCAAAGCTTGCATAGACTTTTATGTCACTGCGCATGTGGCTGGCCATGATCGTATAGTGGTTGTACTCTGCATTATGGCCGCAGCAGCCTCGGTTCGAATCTGAGTCATAACACCAATATTGTAAAATGGCAGGAGAGATACCTTGGTGGGTTGGAGCTGAGAGGCCCCACAGTGAGTGAGAAAGAGACATGCCATGCAGACACGGCAGGCGTGGTCGCCCACGGAGGGTGGGAGCCGTGGGGAAAGGCACACAATGCAGGTGACACTTGGAAAGAAGGGAAAGAGAGAGGGCAAGAGAGGGAGCGGGCAGGGGCTGAGGAGAGGAGGAGGAGAAGAGAGAGAGGGGGCAAGAGAAAGGAAAGAAGAGGGAGAGGGAGGGAGGGGGAGGGAGGAGAGAGAGGGAAAGAGAGAGGGGGAGGGAGGGGAGGAGGAGGGAGGGAGAGGGAAGGAGAGAGGGGGAGGAAGAGGGAGCAGAGGAGCAGATGTGACCTTATGGGAATAGAGAGAAGGAGAGAGGGGGAGGAGTTTTCTCTTAAAAGGGACTTTATGTAGGATGACGTTGTTAGGATGGTTGGCGGGTCAAGGTATTGCCTGCTTATTGGCCAGTTCCCTAAGAGACCAAGTTGGTCTTGAACTTATGGGTAGCCAAGGATGAGCTTGAACTGGTTTTCTTGCCTCTACTTCTACCTCTTACAGGTGTGCTCCACAGGTATGCTTCCGAAATTCTTTGATACCGGCATTGAAGACCAGGTTTTGTGAATTTTTGGCAGAGGGACATAGTTACTTGTACACTGAAGTGAGTTTCTTAAGTGTTTGAAATTGAGGCATGGAACAGGGCTTGTGAGGAGGAATGTTTCAGTTAAGACAACAATACTCCCTTTAAATGTTGTTAGAAGGCTGGGTGTGGTGGCACATGCCTTTAATGTCTGCAGGCACCTTTTCCGTGCTGAGCTGCCTGTTGGATTAAACTGTGTGTTTAATTTTATGAGACAATGCCAGATAACTTTCAGATGCTTGTAAATGTGATTTTCTTTTAAACTCCCCAGGTAAGTGAGAAGACTTTTGAACTCAGAAAAAAGATGATTTCTTGTTGTTATTTTTGCTTTGAGTTTTTTTGTTTGTTTGTTTGTTTTTTTAGGTTTTTTGAGACAAGGTTTCTTTGTGTGGCCCTGCCTGTCCTGGAACTAGCTCTGTAGATCAGGCTGGCCTTGAACTCAGAGATCACCTGCCTCTGCCTCCTGAGTGCTGAAATTAAAGGAGTGTGCCACCATACCCGGCTGTTTTTGCTTTGTTTTCAAGATAAAAAGTATCTTGAATATAGCAATATAAGACCTATTTTTAGGGTGCAGAAAATTTGGCTACATAATTTTAAGGATATGATTTAAAGTATCCAGGAAGACAAGACTTTGGTGTATTTACATAATTAAAGTTGGAAAAAACACCTTAGATTGCTTCTGATTAATTTGATTGGGATGGTGTAGCAGAATGTCATGGATAAGTCAGAACTGGTTAGAAAGACTTGGTTGGTTTGGAGTTAGAGGCAGAAGTGCAGTGTAGTCACACTCGGGGCTGGGGTGTTGCTGGGTGGCAGAGCGCTTGCACAGCATGAGGAAGGCAGCTGGAGCCCTGTACTGTGGAAACCAGACCAGATCACATTCCCAGAGAGACAAAACACAAGCTTCCTCTCAAGCTCTGCTTTGGGCCGTTTGCTGATCTTGTTTTCCTATTTCTAAGTAGCTCTTTGTTACCGAATGAGCCGTTAGTGTGAACCAATGCCAGTAAATTGGCTCACCGTCAGATGAGACTGGCAGGGCGGTTTCCAGCTGGTCACACGTGGGGTTCCTAGATTTCAGGTTCTGTTAAAAGTCAGTCCAAGAGAAATAACAGATCGTAAGGCAGTATTCAGGTTCTTTAATTTTTTTAGACAAGGGCTTAATGTGGTTCTGGCTGGCTGGTAACTTGCCCGCCACTCCTGGAATTAAAGATGTGTGCCCCGAGGCTTAGCTGTAATTCACCGTGTTTGAAAATTGCTGGGCCAGGGTGGTGGCGCACGCCTTTAATCCCAGCACTCGGGAGGCAGAGCCAGGGGGATCTCTGTGAGTTTGAGGCCAGCCTGGTCTACAGAGTGAGTTCCAGGACAGGCACCAAAACTACACAGAGAAACCCTGTCTCAAAAAACCAAAAAAAAGAGAAAGGAATAAGAAGCTTACCTTCTTTCCTATTTTGATTTTTTAGTTCAGCTTTGTTATAGCATTTTCTAGATTGTTTTATCCAAGTTCCCAAGAGTACTTAGAGTGACATTTTTCATTGCTTTAATAAACAAACAACCGCTGGGCGGTGGTGGCACACGCCTGTAATCCCAGCACTCGGGAGGCAGAGCCAGGCGGATCTCTGTGAGTTTGAGGCCAGCCTGGGCTACCAAGTGAGTTCCAGGAAAGGCGCAAAGCTACACAGAGAAACCCTGTCTCGAAAAACCAAAAAAAACCAAAAAAAACAAAAAAACAAAAGCAAAACACTGTCTCTAGTGTTCTTTTAGTTTTCTATATCTGCTTTGTTTTTGTTTGTTTGTTTATTCAATGGTTTGGGCTGTATACTTTTTCTTTTTAAGATAGTGTTAGCCAGGTGTAGTGGTGCAAACCTCGATGTATACACCCCTGAAAATCTTCTTTTTTAAGGGAAGTCAGCTTGTTGGTTGGTTGGTTTTGTTTTTGTCCTTTTTTTTGAGAATTACCTTGTATTGATCAATTGATCAGGCTGCACTTGAATTCTCCTGCCTCAGTCTCAGGGGTGTGAGGAGGTTACAGGTGTGCTAAGAGAGATTTGCAACTAGTTCACTGAGTTGGTGTCGTCTTTTTTTTTTTTTATTTTTTTGAGACAAGGTTCTTTGTGTAGCCCTGACTATCCTGGAACTCAACTCTGTAGACAAGGTTGGCCTCAAACTCACATAGAGGTGGTGGTGGCCTTTAATCCCAACATTCAGTAGGCAGAGGCACGTGGATCTCTGTGAGTTCCAAGACAGCCAGTGCTACACATAGAAACTCTGTCTTGAAAAACAAAACAAAATGTATATGATTGTTTTGCCTACATGTATGACTATGTGACTGGTTTGTGTCCATGAGCCCTTCAGATCCTCATAGTCGCGTCATACTTTACGCACTGTGCCTTCTCCCCAGCTCTGACCCTGCAGTTCAAGGGACTGGTTAAAACTTTAGATGTAGGCCGAGGGTAGAGTGCTTGCCTAGCATTGCATGGCCTTGGGTTAGATTCCGACACCCGATCCTCCTGAGCCCCTTCTAAGAAAGGAAAGAAAAGGAAGCATTCATGGAGAAGCACGTTTATTTAGTCTTGCTAAGTTGACATGACTGCCCCAGAACTCAATCCTGTTGTCTCTGTCTCCTGAGAGACTCAGATCACAGCCTTATTACAGATGCTACGGTCTGTGATAGTCCTGTTTGGGGACATTTATTGTTATTTTGTTTGTTCAGCAGTATTTACTCAGGTTTTGTAAAGTGTTGTTATGGGTATTTATTTCCAAAGACATCTTGGGACTGGAGAGATGGATGACTCTGTAGTTAAGAACATTTGCTGCTCTTCCAGAGGACCCAAGTTCTGTTCCCAGCATCCACTTTAGGTGGCTCTCACATTCCTGGTGACTAAAGCTTCAGGGGATCTGATTGGTGCACTTCATGTGCATCTGTACACAGGTGGCAGATACACACCTAGACATACAGATTTTAAAATAAAAACAAAAAAGGTGTTCTGATAGGGTGTGGTGGTTTTCACCTCTAATTTCAGCTTGGAGTCAGAGGCGGGAAGATTGAGAGCTTGAGGCTATCCTGGACTACATAGACAGGGCTAGGTCAGAGAGATCTCACCTCAAAAACAAATCTACCCTAACATCAGAGTTTGGACATAGATTTCAGTAGTCTAGTGCTTGAATAGTTACTGTGTTTGACGGTTTATGAGTGTCATTTTATGTATTGTGGCAATTCATAACTGAGCTCTTCATGGGTTATGCCTTGTATAGTTAATAAATAACTGTTACATCTCTAAGACATCTCCATCCCACCCCTGAGTATTTGGGTACTCTTATTGGACTAGAAGTCACTGGGTTCTTCATTCATTTTTCTTGTTCTGAGGTGAAAAATCTTTGATTACTTAGACATCACTGTGTTTCTTTTTAGTTCTCTAGGTGGGTTAAATGATTGATACATGTGAAGATACATACTCAGTATAGAAAACCTAGAAAATAAATAGCACAAAAAGAAAGCCTGAAGCCTACCCATAATTTTAGCACCTAGTACTATAAGAATGTCTTGTCTTTCTTTGTTTCTGTAGCATATTGGTCTCTTTTCCAAAATGTTAGAGCTCATCAGATCTTATTCTGCAAATTGATGATTTAAATTTTTCATTTCAGTTCTTTATAAAACAGTGGTGCTTAAGAAAGATCTGAACAGGGGCTGGAGAGATGGCTCAGCCGAATCAGGTGCTTATTGTGTATGTGCTAGTGGAAAATGGTTTCCTGCTTTCTGAGTTTCAGGGTTAGTGATATGAAAAATAAGTAAGTGAAGAAAATTAGACTGATGTGTGGTTGTCAGCTCTTTATGTTGTTAGTGAAGGTTTCCTGTCCTCCTTCCTTCCCCCTCTCCTTCTTTCCCTGCTCTCTCCCGGTCTGTTTCCCGCCCTCGCTGTCACCTGATCTTACCATGTAGCTTAGGTTGGCTTCCAGATCGCAGTCCTGCTTTGGCCCCCGAGTGCTGGGGTTTCAGGCATTTCCCACTCACCACATCTGGCTCAGGTCAAGACATTACTGTGTGCGACTTGACAGTAGTACACAGTGGCACTTACTGTGAATATTCAGTTTGGAAATACGAGTGCTTTTCCTTAATCCTCTCATTCGTGTGCTGCAAAAGGTTGTGAGGTGTGCAGTCCCCATTCCAGAAATTTTAGTTAGGGATCTACATTTGCTTAACTAAACAAAGTAAAACACATTTACTTGGTGTTGCACACACGTCTTTTACACAGGAGGATCAACTTAGTAATAGTTTTCTTCTGTGCCAGAATGTTGTTATTCTAATAATTCCTCAGAATCTGCACATTTAGTAATATTTAAATTTCCTTTTAGAATTTCTTGTTTTTGAGACAGACTTTTCTTTCCAGACTGGCCTGAAATTCAGTACATAGCTCAGGTTGGTCTCATACTCCCTTCGGTCCTCCTGCCTCTGTCTCCTAAGTGCTAGTAATACATGTGTGAGTCATCCTACCTAGCTGGTGTTTCTTTTTAAAACTCATTTCTTTGGGCTGGCAAGATGGCTTGTCAGGTAAAGGTGCTTGTTGCCAAGCTTGACAGCCTGGGTTTGATCCCTGGGACCTACATTATGGAAAAGAGAATTAACTCCATAAAATTGTCCTCTGACCTCCAGACAAGCATTGTAGGCAGCACACATGTATGTAACACACACGGTAACTTAAAAAATAATGAGGGCCGGGTGGCGGTGGTGGCGCACGCCTTTAATCCCAGCACTCGGGAGACAGAGGCAGGCGGATCTACAGAGTCAGTTCCAGGATAGCCAGGGCTACACAGAAAAACCCTGTCTTAGAAAATGAAAAAAGGAAAAAACAAAACAAAAAGAAAGACAAACAAACAAATGAGATTCTCCTATATTGGGCTTTCTTTTGGAGGATTTTAGGAGTGAGAAGTGCAGACTGTGTGAGTCCTGAAATATTAGTACTCTGGGTTTTTTTTGTTGTTGTTTTGTTTTGTTTTTGTTTTTGTCTCTATTTTCTTGTTTATAATGTCTCAAGACCTAGTGCCTAAGAAATCTTTCTTTGTTTTTTTTTAGGTTCTAAATGGCTTCTAAGAAGTTGGGTACAGATTTTCATGGTAAGTGAAGTGTTAAATATCATGGTTTAAGCTATGATTTGATCAGAAATTTTAAGTTAATTTAGTATTTTGTTGTTGTTTGTTTATACTGAAGAGCCTGAGTAAAACAAAGTTGTACAAAACACAGCATGTGCATCCTAGGACCTTCAGTAATTTAAAAGTATTTCTTCAAATGGCTAGTTAAACTGTAGTTAAATGTGCTAGTTAACCTTAGAGTCTTTCTGGGTTTTTTCCTAGTTACTAAAGCCAAAGAAAGTTGTTTATTGTGAATCAGTCCCACATTACAGAGGTATCAGTAACAAGTGTTACATTTGAACTAATAGTTTTGCTTGATCTTTTCTTTTTCCCTCCCTCTCTCTTTTCCCCCTCCCCTTTCTCCCTTCCCCTCCTCCCCCCTGTATATGTGTGTGTGTTTTCCTGGGTATTGAACCAAGGGTCTCATGCATCTAGGCAAGTACTATACCACTGAGCTGTAGCTCAGTCCCTTCATCTTTTAAGGTATGACCTTCCAGATGTAGGCCTAGGCAAGAGATTTTGACTTTCAGGCTAGTCTTAACATAGTACGTTCCAGGCTAGACTGGGCTACATTACCAAGAGCCTATCTCAAAAAAAAGAATTCCAAAAATGATCCCCCAATTTTTTTTTTTTAAAGACAGGGTCTCTCTATACCTTCTTCTTCCTCCTGAATAGTGGGATTAAAGGCATCTGCCACTATGCCTGTTTCCAAACTAAATTTTATTATATACACCTATAGAGAGTTTGATACCTAAATAGTTGAAATTAGACCGTCTTTTTATAAAGTAGGCAATTATATCGAGAAGATCCAAGCAATACAGATTTTTGCACAACTGATTTCCTATTTTAGAAACTGTATTGGAGTTGGAGAGCTGGCTCAGCAGTTAAGATAGTATATTACTCTTCCTGAGGATCTGAGTTCAGTTCCCAGCAGCTCCATCTGCCTATAGTTCCAGCTCCATGGATCAGTTGCCTCTCATCTCCTTTGATTATCCCACCCCCATATGGCCTGGCCAAATATACACATGAGTTTTGAAAATTGTGCATCATTGTAGCTATTGTGCACTAGACTGCTTGGCAGCATGTGCGGTGCACTGTTCTGAACTGCCAGCCACTCAGCTGTGTCAGAGTGGTGCAACAGTTAGTCTAGTGTTAGTTTAATGAAACATCTTTGAAAGTCTGAGTTGCCACACATACACATGTACCTTACCTACCACTGTGTTTGTTCCTGTGGTGTTACACCACTCAGACTCTGCAGTCAGCAGCTCAGGTGGCAAGTCTTGAGCACACTGGGATTTGCTGTGTAGACCAGGCTGGCCTGGAACTCACAGAGATCCAGCTATCCCAGCTTCCCGAGTGCTGGGTTAAACATGTGTGCCACTACAGGTTATTTATTTACTTAATTTCCTTTATTTATTTGTGTGTGTGGAGGCCAGAGGTCAACATCAGGTGTCCTCTCTTGCTGGCCAGTGAGTCCCCAGGATCCTTCGGTCTCTGCCCCACAAGCGTTAGTATGTACTGCTGTGCCTGGTTTTTTAAAGTGGGTACTAGGGCTTTGAACTAGGTTCTCAGACTTCACAGAAAGTATTTTATTCACTGAGCCATCTCCACAGTCCTTAATAGTTTTTTAAAAAATTATTTCTCGCCGGGCGATGGTGGCGCATGCCTTTAATCCCAGCACTCGGGAGGCAGAGCCAGGCGGATATCTGTGAGTTCGAGGCCAGCCTGGGCTACAGAGCGAGATCCAGGACAGGCACCAAAACTACACAGAGAAACCCTGTCTCAAAAAACCAAAAAAAAAAAGACATTTCTCAATATTTTTGTTCTTAAGTTGTTGAACTGATAAATGAGGAGCTCATGGATATTGAGGGCTTTGCTTCTGAGTGTGTGTGTCAAATGTATTTGTTTTTACAGAATTACATGCAATGTAGGTTGATCATATCATCCCCTGCTCTTTCCCGTAACTCCCCCCAGATCTATCCCCACTCTTGCACCCCCAACTTTGTGTCTTCTTTTGGTAAATAACCAAGTCCAGTTTGTGCCACTCATGTACTCCTGGCTGTGGAACACACTCGATCTGCCAAGGGAACACTCTTAAAGGAAACTGAGTCTTCCTCCTTCAGAAGACATCAACTGTCCATAACTCCTGTTAGGGGTGGGGCTTATGAACCCCTCCCCCCTCCATGCTAGACTGTTGACTGGCTTGTGCGTTTTTGGTACTAAGAACAGCTAACCAAGCATTATTCTCCTGAGCCAAGCATGGTGCATTCCTACAGTCCCAGAACTCAGAGGCAGGGACTGGAGGATCTCAAGATAGAGGCCAGTCTGTAACAAAGATCCTGTTTAAAAAACAAATAAAAAACTACCCTATTAGTTATTTTAGTATACAATATAATATTGTTGGCTCAAGTACTATGTTGATTATATAGTAGATCTAAAGAATTTATCTTGAATAATCAAAACTTTGTACACTTTAACTGTCACCTCCTCTGCTACCTCCCTTCTAAGGGCAAGTTAGCTATTTTCTAGAGAGGTTCTTTGCCCTGAAGTGCTATTAAAAGACTTAAATACTTTTCTTGCTGAGTGATAGAAAAGACATTTTGTTTCTGATTTGATTGTGAGCTGTAACTGCCTTATAATTTAATGTGGAAAAGGTAGCTTTGTAATCATTGTAATCATGATTCTAGTATATGTCATTCTTTGTTGGCAAGCCAAGATGCTACTACCTTTTGGTGGTGGTGGGGCACCTGGTATATTTCTGTAACTTTGTCCAAAATCTGTAAGACTTGCGTTTATTTTGTATGAATGCTCTGTTAAAAAAAACTTTTATAGCTGGACATGAAGGTACACACTTTGTGACCCCAGAACTAGTGAAATGGGTACAGGAGGATTGTTAATTCATGGGTATCTTGGGTTCTATAGCTATTTCACCCTTACCCTCCTGTGGGAGTCCAGCTCCCACCTATTGAAGGGTTCTCAGGTGGAGGAGAGAGGAATTAGGAAATATTAGTTAGAAAGATAGAAACAGATGATAAGAAAGACAGAGACACAGACTAGCTTTGGGAGGGCCCTGGGTCAATACCCAGCCGCCTTAGACATTTATTCAAAAGGGCTTTGTATACAAATGCCAAGGGGAGAGGCAAAAGACCTCCCCTTTGCAAAATCTGGACACTGTACAGCCAAATGTAGACCCTTAAAAACACATGGTAACCATGCCCATGGTCAAATCATCCCATTATGCAGCCCTGCTGGATAAAGCAAGCCCAGATTATCTGATCCTGAGTAAGTTCTCACTAGGAAGCCTCTGTGGGTCTCCACAGTTCCCCCTTCTTAATAATATAAATCTCAAGTGAGGGTGCAGAGCTTAACTCTATGTAGCTCTGAATCAGCTTTCCACTAAGAGCTTGCAAGTAGCTGGAATATAGCAATACTCCTGCACATTATGGCTGCTATACTTCCTTCCTAGCAAAGGAGTAGGGGATGATCTAGATGGAATGGCCTTTTTGAATGGGTCTAAGACAGTTTAGCTGCACCAAGCTCTTTTTTAAATCAGTAAACTCCTGATGAAATTGCATCAAATCTAAAGACTCCTTAGCATCACCATTAACATTAACAGGTTAATGTAACACAAATTTTAAATGGTCTTATCAATAAAAAAAAACCTGGAGCCAGATATTGGGCAAATTCAGAAAGATCAGAGAGACAGAACAAGCCACAGCCAACCTCACTTTGCCAACTCCTCAGCTGATCTTGTTTCCTCAGACTGAAGGCCTCTGAGTTCTCACTGAATGAATCTCAGCTGAACTGCTCAAAAGCCTCTAGTTCCTGGTCCTCACACCTTAAAAGCACGAGTTCCTGTTTCCTCACGTCTTATATACCTTTCTGTGTCCTGCCATATTTCTTCCTGGGATTAAAGGCACATGTCCTTCCCAAGCAAAGACATGAGATCTCAAGTACCGGGATTAAAGGTGTGTGCTACCACGCCTGGCTCTGTTCCCAATGTGGCCTTGAACTCACAGAGATCCGGATGGATCTCTGCTTCCCCGAGTGATAAGATTAAAGGTGTGTGTGCCACCATTTTCTGGCCTCTATGTCTAATCTAGTGGCTGTTCTGTTCTCTGACCCCAGATAAGTTTTATTAGGGTACACAATATATTGGGGGACACAATATATCACCACAGGTTAACATTTTAACATGAATATTACTATATACAATTACAATTCTCACAAACTTACATCCAAAAGCAAACTCTCAATAGAACTATTTACACTTTACAAACATCCAAAAGCAATCTCTTCATAGAACATTTTACACTTTTTCCTAACAAAACATAGGGCACATTAACACAAGTTAACATTATTTATACAAAAAACAAGAATTTTTTTTTTTAAATTAAAGAGACTGAGGAATATTAACTCCCCCTATCTTTATAATTTTTTAAGCTACATCTTGAGCCTGGGTAGAAAAAACAAACCTCCATTTCTACATCAAACAGTTCCATTTTTATACATACAGCTTGTGAATCACCACAGTTAATGTATATATGCATACACAAAACAATTCATAAGTTGTCATAGTTGATAATGTATATAGGTGAAATCAAAATTGTCCTATTGCAATTGAATCACCCCTGTCCATTCCATTTCTTAAGGCTGAAAATTTAAACAAGTCAGTTCTGATACCAGTCTTAAAGTTCCAAATATGAAGAATCCCACAACCAAAAACTTGTTGCAGTTTCCCTGAATGCAACAACTCAGTTCAATCAAGAGTCTCTGAAACTTTGCTCTCAGTTACAGCAGGATTTTATGGCAGTTTAACCCTAGGAACTCTGCCTCAGGGAGAAGGTAACTGAGTCGGCTGCAGAGTCCTCTCGAAAAAGCTCTCTGCACAGCCAGCAAACAGAAGCTGTGTGACTTTGACTGCTAGCTCTGTCCAGGCTTTTATAATCCCATTCCTGAGGGGATGCTGCCCTGTCTCCGCAGGGACCCCTGCTCACTGCTGCTCATGGTAGTCAGGCCTACCTTAGTGTCCCCAGAACATATACATGCACTCAGAGTTGCCTGTTCCCTGGCCCTCCTGGTATGTGCTCTGTAGGCATCCCTCTCTGGAGGCTCTGTCTCTCCTGCAGCTGCCAGTCTGGATCTCTGTGAGTTGCAGCGCAAACACTTCATTCACTGAAAACCCATTTTGTTTATTCTTATATATATTTTTTTAAATTTTGAGACAGGGAGGGGAGAGAGTAGTGGCACATGCCTCTAAGCCTCTAATCCCTGCACTCGGGAGGCAGAGACACGTGGATATCTCAGTTGGAGGATAGCCTGGTCTACAGAACAAGCTCCAGGACAGCTGGGGTTACAAGGGAAACCCTGTCTCAAAACCAAAACAAACAAAATTTTTTTTTTGAGACAGGGTATTATTAAGTTGCTGAGACTAACCTCTAACTTATAATAGTAGCTGACCTTACAGTTTTCATTATGAGACTTTGATTGTACTTATTTTTAAAGGCCTATAAATAATTGTGGGCATTGCCAATTGAGAAAACAGTATATATACAAGTATATGACCACATTTGGAAAATTTCCTAGAATAGTCATACTGCAGAGAGAATACATTGACCACAGTTACGGATTTAGTTTCTACGCGTCTGAGAAGTAGTTCACATATTTTCATTATGACAAGAAATTAATGGGAAGGAGAGACTCCATCTCCAACAGTGGGACAAGGATGATTTTCCTGGTAGAGGAGTTTGTGTGTTCCAGGAGAATGGTGAAATGATAGCAGTTTAAAAATCAAGATTTATGTGCATGTATGTTTGCCTGCTGCATGAGTTTATGTGTGTGCAAGAGCCGTTAGAGGGCCAGAAGAGTTATCAGATACCCAAGAACTGGAGTTACAGATAGTTGAGAACCACCACGTGGGTGCTGGGAACTGAACTGGGTCCCTTGCAAGAGCAGCCAGCACTCTTGACTGCTGAGCCCCTCTCCAGCCCCTGATAGCAAAATTTGTATCTTAGTAAGCCTCCAGATCTACATTTTTTTTTAGAATTAAAAAGGTGTATATGGAATCTGTGTTGCCAGGCACCCAGGAAAATATGGCATCGTGAGGCCTACAAGTAAGCCTTGTTTTACTAGGTCTTACTATTGAAAAAGTAAAATTCATCAGTTATGTCTCATTGTCTGACTAGTTCTGCCAGTAAATTAGTTCCCTAGAATTGGTCCAGAAGGAAACCCCGACCTAGCTGGAAGTGAGAATGAGAGTGATGTACTAGAGGCACTGTCTTCCTCTCCGACCAGTCAGTTGTGGACCGCGTCCTGGGCCTTCTGTGCTGCTCAGTTACACTAGGCAGAGCACCTTAAGGAGTTAAAGCTGTTGAGCTGTGTATGGCTCATGTTGTTTGATAGTTCTGACCAGATTACCATGATCTTGTCTGAGTATCCTTTTCTAAATGCTGCCCTGCTCAGCTGTTTCCCTACTGGTAAGGGGTTGAGAATGTAGCAGTGGTCAGATGTAGCAGGCTTTTTCTTTTGAGCCACCAACCAGCTCCCAAATCATGATAAGGAAACTTCTTATTAATGAATGCTTGACCTTCTCTTATGCTTGTCCCACCAGCTTGTATAATTTAACTTGTTTCTCTTCATGTACCTCGGGGATTTTTACCTTTTTTCCTCTGTGTAGCTTACTTTCACTACTTCTTGTGTCTGGCTGGCTGGTGGCTGCCTGACTTCCGGCCTTGGGCGTGTTCCTTTCTTTTTCTCCCTCATTCTCTCCTCCTTTTCTCCTCCTACTTATTTTCTCTGCCTAGCTATTGGCTGTTCAGCTTTTTATTAAACCAATCAGGTGCCTTAGGCAGGCAAGGTGAAACAGATGCAACACATCTTTACATAATTAAACACACATCCTTACATCGTTAAACAAATGCAGCATAAACAAATGTAACACACCTTTACAAAGTTAAAGTGATATTCCACAATAGTTGAATGCCTCATTTATCTGAGACATGGCCATGGATTTGATTCTCTTGTACTGGTACTGGGGGTGTGGTAGAAATCCATATTATTCTAGGAAGTAATAATATTCTTATTTTTTTGTGTTAAAAAAATGGTTGTTTCACTGGTACCCACTCCCCTCACCCCCTAAAAGGAAAGAAAAAAGAACTCTAAATCAAATACACCTATTGTGAGGCGTCTGAGCAGTTCAGACAGATGTGTGTCAGACAGTAGTGTAGATTCTGAGAATACAAGGTGGGTATAGTGGCACACACTGTAATCCCAGCTACTTGAGGGCGAGGTTGGATTGTGAGCTCAAGACCAGCCAGGGCTGGTACAAGACCTTATCGCCCAGACAAAGCAGAGCAACCCAAACAAAATGATTTTGAGACTACATCTTCAAGTAAGACTTAAATTGACTTGGCTGCAAGAAGCTTCTGTTTCCTTAGGCAAGCCACAATAAGTAATAAAACTGCTGCGTAGTGTGTTAGAAGATAATAGGTACTGTGAGGCTAAGTCAGACTGTGAGTAGTGAGGTAGGTAGCCATTTCCTGTAGGATGCTGAGGTTAACCCTGGCTGAGAAACATTTGAGCAGAGTTGAAGAAGTAAAGGAGTGAGTTATATGAATCCAAGGGAAGAGCATTTCAGATAAAGAAGCAGTCAGTATGGGACATTTGAGGCAGATTTGAGCTTGACATCATTTCAGACAAAGGTCCCCATGACTTAGGGCAGTAAACCAAAGGACAGTTGTTAGGATATGTGGACAGAAAGATCCTAGGAGGCTTTTTTAGGCTGTTGTGAGTACTTTGGATTTGTTTTGTTTTGTTTTGTTTCTCGAGACAAGGTTTCTCTTTGTAGCCCTAACTGTCCTGGCCTCAAACTCACAGAGATCCACTTGCCTCTGCCTGTGGAGTGCTGGGATTAAAGGTGTGCGCCTCACCAGCAAGTTCTTTGGATTTTACATTGAGTATAATTGAAAACAAACCCTGGTAGTGAAGTAAGTAGACTGAGTAGGCTGGTCTCAGGTCAGGTAAGCTGTTGGAGACGGGATTCAAGTCTTAGGAGAGCATAAATGAATGTGTGTTTACAAGTAAGGTTATAGCAAAATAAGTATTAAGGTTATTTGCTGATATTTTCTGCTTTTTTATTATTATTATAGGGACTTTCAGTTACCTTGATGATGTCCCATTCAAAATAGGAGACAAATTCAAAACACCAGCTAAAGTTGGTCTGCCTATTGGCTTCTCCTTGCCCGATTGCTTACAGGTTATCAGAGAGGTGCAGGTAAGTGACGAATTTCACTTTATGTTAGTGCATTAAAGACTTTTGCTAAAAAGCTGTTCCTACATCTCTTTAATTTTACCTTATTGCTCCTGTTAATGCCCGGTTTACAGTGGTACCCAGACATCCATTTATATGTTTAATACATACATATTTTTTCTAGGTTTCTGTGCCTTGCACAAAACAAATTCCAATTATCCATTTCACGTCCTCCCCTCTTTCCTTGTTGATGTCCTCACTGTCTTTAGATAATGTTTTCTTCTGCTGTGCCTCATACTTCAATTCAAGCCTACTTTAGTTTTCACCCAGGCCATTAGAGGAGCCTCTTCAGTTGGCTCTTCCTGCAGTGTTTTCCACATCATTTCTAGAATAATGGTTTTAAGGCTTTAAAACTATTTTAAAAGTTTATAATTCAGTAATTATCATTAAAACAAACATAGGGACATCAGATATTGTCGGAGCACATTCAGCCGTCTTCGTGTTCCGGGTGAGCAGGAGTTTGCTGAATACACTTTGCGTTACTCCCTGCACCTGACTTTCCCCATGAGTTGCCTCTGGATGGAATAGTCTTTTTCTGGACTGTATAGAAAGCTGTCAGGCTGTTAGAACTGTGCCTAAATGCTCTCCAGGACTTCTTTCTCAACCCTCTCCTCATCAAGGTTTTTAATATATTCACAGTTGTGTAAATTTCTAGACTATTTTATTCCTCCCAACCCCAAAAGAAAACCACTGTGGTCTTTGTGACAGGCATATTTAGTTTATGTTTTTGTAATTGGAGTCCTAGGCCAGAGGTCTGAATCTGGAGGCTCCCAGTGGAACAGGTGTGGTCCTTTATCACGAAAGGCCAAATGAAGAGAGGAATGTTGGTGAAGACAGGAAGGTCATGTAGCCTCAGGCTGGGCACCTACTGGAGTCTGGTTTCTAAAGCCTGTCTGTCCCAAGAGGCTGACGACTGTCCTGATTCTGTAGTATAAGCTGGAGGTTTGCGCAGCTCGACATCCTGGTCTGGTTGAGCATTATTTCAGATGAGGCCTTGTTCTTGATAACAAAATTGTTGTTAGACACACAAAGTATGGCTCCTCTGAGTACCTCTCTTTCTCCTAACTGAATATCTATCTTTAGTAAAGTTGCTGCTGCCTGGGAGGGCAGTTTCAGCCTTTGGAACAGGTGTTTTTATCTTCAACTTCTTGTTCCTGGAATCCAAGTGAGTATGAGAGAGAATGCTTCAGAAAAGAACCAGTTCATACTTGTCTTGCTTTTAGTTACTCATCAGACACCTACAGACACAAGCAAAGAGTCAGTGAGTTTAATAAAAACAGCCTCTATGTCCCTGTTCCATTAGTACGGGCCAAGTAGTATTTCTCTTGTAGGGATATGCCATGTTTGTGTATTCATCAATTGATAGACATTTTGGTAGTTTCTACTTTTGACTGTTAGGACCAATATTGCTAAGAAGACTTACATGCAAGCTTCCCCTTGTTTTTCATTCTTCTGGGTGTGTGGACATAAAAGTGTTGGGCTTTACCATAACTATTTAAAGGAACTACCAGATGATATTCCAAAGTGGCTCACTATGTCATTTTGAATTCACACTACCACTGCAGATGTATTCCAGTTTCTGTACATCTTGCCAACCTATAGTAACTATCTTTTTCATTATGTACTTTGTGGGTGTGAAGTTGTATTTTGTGGCTTTGATTTGCATTTTACTAACGAAATGATGCTAAATATCTTAAGTAGTTTTGAATACTGGATAGATAATCTCTCTCTCTCTCTCTCTCTCTCTCTCTCTCTCTCTTTCTCTCTCTCTTTTTAAAGGCAAGATTTCTCTGTGTAACAGTCCTGGCTGTCCTGGAACTCGCTTTGTAGACCAGACTGGCCTCGAACTCACAGAGATCCATCTGCCTCTGCCTCCCAAGTGCTGGGATTAAAGGCGTGCGCCACCACTGCCCAGCTAGATTTTTTTTTTTTTAATGGAGATTTCATTGGGCCATTATGTACATTTTACTTAATATACTTTCCTTGCCCCATTTTTTTGATAATAAATAATCACTAAATACCTTTCAGTGTATGCAGTCCTTGTAACAATATGATTTAGAAAACCCTAGAGCTAGAGATGTAGCTGAGTAGTAGCATGTGTGCTCTACATGTATCAAGCTCTGGATTTATCTCTAACACCTTGTGCACATGCACACACACACACACACACACACACACACACAAACATGTACACACAATTGAAAAAATAAGAGTAAGAGGTGTGATGAATGAAGCTTTGGGTTTATCTCTACCGTTGCATACACACAGACACACATATACACAAACATGCACAGACAATTGAAAAAATAAGAACAAGAGGCGTGATGATTTTTGCTAGTAGCAGACACATGTAGTCCCATAGGCTTGGGAAGCTGAGGCAGGAGGTTCACTTTCATACAGCAGTCTGAGGCCGGCATAGCAACACAGAGAGACCCTTGTATCACTTACTTTCCTCTTGCTGACAGAATTCCTCCAGAAAGTACCTAAGGGGGAGGATTTATTTGGGTTATGATTTGGGGAAAAGAGTCCATCATGGCAGTGCAGGTGTGCTGTGGGACTGGTTTCTGCTTCCACCTGAGTGTGAGGGAACTAGTCACATTGAGAAGTCAGATAAGGGACTGTGCTCAAAGTAAACAGCTCAGCCCCCAGCCCCCTAGCCCCCCCCGCCCTTCAACCAAGCCCCACTTCCTAAAAGTTTGACAGCCTCTCAGATCAGCGACCTTAGATGTGGACCAGCTGTTGAAGCACATGAGCTGCCCAGGACTTTCACATCCAAACCTTTGTACTCTCCTCCTGGGCCCATAGGCTGGTCTGGAATCTGGGCTGGACTGTCCCTCCAACCTCCCCAGTGACCTCCTCCCCCCACCTAGGCCTCCCTAGCTAAAGGTTCCACAGCTTCCTCAAGCAGTCCACCTGAGGACTCTCAGATCATGGCAGTATGCATCTAAAAGAAAAAATGAGTGCACCTGTACCTTGTTCCTTGTTCCTTTGTGACCTCACTGATGCATTTGGAAAACTTGTTTTGAATTTCAAATTTTTGCCACTTTAGCTTTTGCTGGCTACCTCTTTTTTGGCCAGTGAGAAGCATTGATAAATACATAGGATTATGCTCAGAGCACTCACTCACTGCATAGAGGAGGAGAGCTGGGCTCTAGTACTCCTGTGAAAACCACTTATAGGTTGTTGTGCTCTCTCTCTCTCTCTCTAGCTCTCTCTTGCTCTCTCAACAAAACAGAATCTCACTGTGTAGCCCTGGTTGGCCTGGAATTCATTATGTAGAAGAGGCTGGCCTCAAACCCACAGAGATCTGCCTTCTGAGTGCTATTTTGAATTTTTGAGGCAGGATTTCATGCATCTCATTCTGTTCTCAAATTCAGTTGACTGGGTGAGGATGATCAGGAGATCAGTCTGCCTCAGCTTTACAGTACTGAGATTGCAGGGGTGAGCCATTATGTCCTGCTTTAAATGTTTGGCTTTCAAATTATGAAAACTAATCAGTGTGCCTTTAATCTCAGCACTCAGAAAACAGAGGCAGGTGGACCTCTGAATTCAGGACAGTCAGGGCTACATAATAGAGAGACAAAATTCCATCAACATGAGTCAGTAAACATATATAGCATCTAGGGTCCAGGAAACTTCACTTGGATGCTGTAATCACAGTAGTGTGGGGTAGTCCTTAATGTCTGTGGTTCATAATGGAATCTACTGTCATTCTTGGTTTTTTGTTTTTTGAGACAGGGTTTCTCTGTGTAGCCCTGGCTGTCCTGGAACTTCCTCTGTAGACCAGGCTGGCCTCAGAACCCAGAGATACACTTGCCTGTGCCTCCTAAGTGCTGGGATTAAAGGCGTGGGCCACCACCGCCCAGCTTATACTATCATTCTTATGTGGGCAGACATTGTACAATAGCTATACAGATGTTTAACTTTCCAAGGCTCCAGTTCTGCATCTGTAAAATGGGATATTGGCTTTTGAGATTGTTACAAAGATCAAATAAAATACTGCCTTAATTTGTGTTTCTTTAATAAAATACATGAAGTTGTATGCTTTACACAGAAAGGAAGTGTATTGTGCTTACAGTTTTGGAGGTTGAAAAGCTAAGACTGGGTAGTGCAGTCTGTTCTGAACCTGATAAGGTCGGAACACAACATGGGAAATGCAAAGGAAGCCGACTGCCCTTAGGAACATGCATGTCAGCACAGAGACCACATGCTAAAGTAGGAGACAGCGACTTGTGAATAGGCGCCTGCTTCTTCTCCTTTTTTTCTTTATCTTTTTACTTAAAAGAATTGTGAGGCCAGTAATATGACTTCGTGTAATCCTGACAACCTGAGTTCAGTTCCTGGGACCCACA
>CABHPQ010158382.1:0-12630 GCA_902168405.1 Peromyscus aztecus | reverse complement strand
AAGAAAACGTTGATCTTAATGGTTGTAGTTTTGAGACAGGCTGGCCCAAAACTTACGGTGCAGCCCAGGCAAACTGGTCATGCTACTGTCTCGGCTTCCTGAGCTGCTGGGATTGTAAGTGTGAACCACTGGACCCAGCTCAGATTTTCTTTTCAAGATTTATTTATTTTTGTATTTTATGTATATGAGTGCTTTATTTGCATGTATGCCTGCTTGACAGAAGAGAGAATAAGACAGAAGATCACATCAGATCCCATCATAGATGGTTTTTGTGGATGCTGGGAATTGAACTCAGGTTCTCTGGAAGAGCAGCCAGCTCTTAACCGCTGAGCCATCTCTCCAGCCCTCAGATTTTGTTTTCTTAATGCTTTCTCTGGAAGTTCTGCAGGATTGAGAGATATTTCCTACAGGAAGTGCACTACTTCCTGCCTTCCACTAGGCATGCCTCTTAGCACTCCTTCCCTCAACACTAGGATCAATAATCGCAGGGAGCCGACTGTATCTTAACCACAGCATCCCCCATTATCTGTGCGCTGTGGTCTGCAACCGCGGGAGGGTGCCACAGACCTCAGGTAGTGCCAGCTCCACATGCAAGCATGGCAGCGCCGCAACAGTCGAGCCAACCGCTGGTGCCACACAGTGTGGACACTCACCTCTGGCGGGGCCGAGGGAGAGAAGAGCCGGGTTTTATCACCCTGTTCAGAATGCCATTAAAGCCTGGTTTGTTTTGTTTTTCTTTTAGATTTAGTTTTGATTTTGTGTATATGAGTGATTTATTTGCATGTATGCACCACATACTGCCTGTTAACCACAGAGGTCAGAAGAGGGTGTCAGATCTCTTGGAACTAGAGTTAAGGAGAGCTGCTAGGCAGTGGTTGCGCATGCCTTTAATCCTAGTGCTCAGGAGGCAGAGGCAGGTGGATCTCTGAGTTCAAGGCCAGCCTGGGCTACAGAGTGAGTTCCAGGACAGCCAGGGCTACACGGAGAAACCCTGTCTCAAAACAACAAAACAAAATGAAAGGATAGTTTTGATCCACCTGTGGGTGCTGGGAACAGAGCTTGGGTCCTCTGCAAGAGCAACAAATGCTCTTAACTTCTGAACTATCTTCCAGCCCCAAAGTTAAGATGTGTTTTTTTTTTTTTTCCTGGAATTTTTGTTTACTATTCTTGCATTGTAGTTGTTTATAAACAACCGAAACTATAGTGAAGGAAACTGTGGCAACTCTAGTGAGTTGATAGTGCTTGCCTCTACTTTTTAAAAATTTTTATGTGCATTGGTGTTTTGTCTGCATATATGTCTGTGTGAGGATATTGGATCCTTTGGAACTGGAGTTACAGTTATGAGCTGCCATGTGGGTGCTGGGAATTGAACCTGGGTCCTTTGGAAGAGCATCCATTGCTCTTAACCACTGAACCATCTCTCCAGCCCCTTGCTTTCCTCTTCTACTCTGTATTGTAGTTTTGTACAGGGCTCTTCCCCCCCCCCCCTCCTTTTTTCTCCCTTTTGAGACAGGGTCTCTACCCCAGATTGTTCTCATACTCCCTGTGTAGCAGCAGTTGACATTGAACTTGGCTAATGTTCCTGCCTCCACCATCCTAGTGCTGGGATTACAGGCATGTACCATGAGTGGTTTATGGAGTGTTGGGGATCAAATCTAGTGTCTTGTTTGTGCAAAGGCAAGTCTCCTACTACCTGAGCTCCAACAGCAGCAGCATTTTATTTCAAACCACATGCTTACTTAAAAAATATTTTTCTCATTTGGTCAGATTTTAAGGGTCTGAAATGTTAGGCCCATTTTTTTTTCTTTTTTTTTCAGAGCTGAGGATCGAACCCAGGGCCTTGCGCTTGCTAGGCAAGTGCTCTACCACTGAGCTAAATCCCCTTGTAGGGTTTTTGTTTTGTTTTGTTTTGTTTTCCGAGACAGGGTTTCTCTGTGTAGCTTTGCGCCTTTCCTGGAACTCACTTGGTAGCCCAGGCTGGCCTCGAACTCACAGAGATCCGCCTGCCTCTGCCTCCCGAGTGCTGGCGGTCGTGGTGCACGCCTTTAATCCCAGCACTCAGGAGGCAGAACCAGGTGGATCTCTGTGAGTTCCTGTGTATTCTACATTACTTTGATAATCACAAAAACAAACTCAAACAAACAGGACCAGCTATGTAGCTCGATTGGTAGAATGTGTGCCTAGTATCTGTGAAGCCTTGTGTGTGACCATATGAGCTGGGTGTAATGGCACACACCTGTGATCTCAACGGGGGAGATGAAGGCAGGAGGGTCGTTGGCTGTATTGTGAGGTTGAGGCCAGCCTCGGCTACATACGTGCAACTCTGCCTCAATCACCAGAACAATGACAAAAGAAACAAACCAGAATCTTAGACTGTTCTAGAAAAGAGAAGATATTTCTAATTATTCTTAGAGTGAAAATTTAATAAGAGACTTGGGCTTATGGGCAGGGGAAGTCTGTTTATTGGAGGCTGGTTTTCCTCCATGGGTATGTACACATCTTTAACCTTAACCCTTAGGGTGAGGCTAAGATTGAGCTACATGTAAGTTTTAGTATAGCCTAGACTGCTCAGTGGGATCTAGGAGAGTCCATAATGATTGTCACAGGATCTACAAGCATTGAAGAGACAAGCCTCTAGGAATGCCTATGAGGGATTATCTAGGTTAGGTTAACTGAGGCAGGAAGACTGGCCCTGGATGTGTGGGTGCTTCCGTCCCCTGTGCTGGGTCCTGGACTAAATAAAAAGGTACAGCTCGCAGAGTAGAGCCCTGGCATTTGTGTCTCTGCCGCCTCCCCACAGGTGCAGTGAGACCAGCTGTCTGAAGCTCCCGCCCTCACTGTGAGCCCAAACCAACTTTCTTCCTTAGGTTTCTCTTGTCAGTATTTGGCACAGCAGTGAGAAAAGCAGCTATCATACAATCAAAAGAAGAAAAGACCGTTGAGTTCCTCCCGTGAGAAGCTCTATAGAGCCTTTGCCTCTCGCTGCTTTCTCGGTTTTGTTCAGGTAGACAGAAAACACAGTGCCTCCCCACTCCTACCCCACCTCTCCAGAGCACAGCCGCGGGACCAGGCACCAAGTCTTGGTGGCTGTGTGTGGGCTGAAGGCTCTGCCGTGACCATCGTTCTCTGTTAGTTTTTTTCTATTCTAGAGTGATATCTCGGCATTTAAGTGTGGCGATGAGAATTTTGTAAGTTGGGCTACATTTTAACGTTTTATTAAGGAACTATGAAATTTGTTTATTTTAATAGGATTTCAAAGAGCTCAACTGTCCTTGAACTCCTGAACCTCCTGCTTCCACTTCCTAAATACTGGGATATTCTTTAAAATCTTAGAGAGAGTCACCTTCCCAGGGCCTTCAGAGCCTCTGCCACTGAGAGGTTCCTCCAGACTCCTATCTAGGTTTCTCTCTCCTGTCTCCTCCTCTCAATGTCTAGTAGTTCAGTCTGACCTCAAATTGTGATCCTCCTGCCCCTGTCTTCCCCATGGGCCGTCATGTGTGGCTTCTGCTGCCTCTTCCTTTTCTGTTTTGGAAGCAGAGGAAGGAGACTTATTGAGTATAACTCAGAAAGAGGAACAGACAGCAGATAAAAGGGCCCAGTGACCCCACATTCATCTGGAAAGTACAGGCTGCTTCATGGTTTAGTATGTCCTTCTGTGCAGAACCATACTAATCTTGTTCCAATTTTAGCGTGTGTACTGCTGAACTGAGCACCAGGTCTCCATGCATTTTGACTGCAATCTATTCATTACAGTCTGTGGATTAAGAACGTAGAATCTGGCCAGACTACCTGGCTTCAGATCCAGGCTCCAGTATCTCCTGGCTTTATGACTGTGTAGCATAAACTCCTGTAAAGTAGGGATAATAATAATTACTAAGGGGTTTTTTGGCTAATTTAGAGAGTCAACCTGTGAAAAGTGCACATGGGCTGATGCGAGAGCTCTTACCATGTACAAGGCCCTGGGTTCGGGCCCCCAGTTGTGCTAAAACAAACAAAGCAAAACAGTAAATTCATTCAATGTTAGGTGCTGTCATTATTGAGCATGGGAATCTATGTAGAACATTGTGCCCAAAGGTGCTCTGTGGGGTCACTGCCCATAGAAGGAAGTGTTAGGTTTGCACATTAAGTACACGTTTACAGGTGTGCACCAGTAGATGACTGATAGAGGTGTCATAGAATTTTAGGAGAACTGGGCCATCCTTGAGTGGGTGGCTAACCCCTTCCTCCAGCCATGTACAGTTAAGAAGGGGATAAGCCAAGGGAAGAGGACAAAGGATGGGACAAACTCAATTGGTCTGGTGTGTAGGCTTAGTTTAGAGAAGAATCTGGGAGCATGGTTTGCATAGTGCAAATGTTGGTGTCCTCAGGAGGCTCAGCCATGTGCTGACAAGCTGCCTGCTTCACTTAACACAGGACTGAGTTGGGGAGGGGAGAGCAGCCCCTGGGCTCACACCTCCTCTCTCTGCTGTATCTCTGCAGTATGACTTCTCCTTGGAAAAGAAAACCATTGAGTGGGCTGAAGATATTAAGCTAATCCAAGAAGCTCAGCGAGATGCGGAGCGGAAGGCCGAGGATGCGGAAGCTA
The DNA here is from genome assembly GCA_902168405.1 of Peromyscus aztecus. NCBI lineage: Eukaryota > Metazoa > Chordata > Mammalia > Rodentia > Cricetidae > Peromyscus > Peromyscus aztecus. Next base: position 8,045 of record CABHPQ010158382.1, on the reverse strand, counting down.
AAGTGAATTCTAAGAGTGGCCCAGAGGGTGACAGCAAAATGAGCTTCTCCAAGACTCACAGTGCAGCCACAATGCCGCCTCCGATTAACCCCATCCTCGCCAGCTTACAGCACAACAGCATCCTCACTCCAACTCGGGTCAGCAGTAGTGCCACAAAGCAGAAAGTTCTCAGCCCACCCCACACAAAGGCAGATTTCAATCCTGCTGACTTTGAGTGTGAAGAGGACCCATTTGATAATCTGGAGTTAAAAACCATTGATGAGAAGGAAGAGCTGAGAAACATTCTGGTAGGAACCACTGGACCCATAATGGCTCAGTTGCTGGACAGTAACTCACCCAGAGGAAGCTCAGGGTCTGTGTTACAGGACGAGGAGGTCTTGGCATCCTTGGAGCAGGCAACCTTAGATTTCAAGCCTCTTCATAAACCCAATGGCTTTATAACCTTACCACAGTTGGGCAACTGTGAAAAGATGTCGCTGTCTTCCAAAGTGTCCCTCCCCCCTATCCCTACAGTAAGCAATATCAAATCTCTGTCCTTCCCCAAACTTGACTCTGATGGGAGCAGTCAGAAGACAGTCACGCTCGCGAGCACTTCCCATAGCACATCCTGCCTCCCAAGTGGCACAGCCCGGAATCTCCTAAAGCCTTCCACCCAAAGCAGTGCCAGTGAGCTCAATGGGGACCACACTCTTGGGCTTTCAGCTTTGAACTTGAACAGTGGCACCGAGGTGCCAACCCTGACATCTTCCCAGATGCCTTCCCTCTCTGTCTTGTCTGTGTGTACAGAAGAATCATCACCTCCAAATACATGTCCCACAGTAAGTTTTCAGTCCTAATTTACAGTCCCATTTAGCAAAGGTCTCCCACAAGGCTTAGTGTTTGATGGGGCACTGTAGAATGGCTTTGTTATCTGATAGGTAGAATTCTGGTTATTTTCCTGAGGGCTGGTCTTTTGAACGATTCTTACTTTTGAACGATTCTTACTTTTGAACTCAGCTTGGATATTTATTTATTTTTGGTGGTTCTTCAGTGCCAGGGATCAAACCCAGGGCACTGCCATGATAGAAAGCACTCTGCCACTGTCCTACACCCCCACCTAAACCGTGGTTAATGGTCACCTCCCTACATCTTTTAAGACCTTTTCTTTTGCAAATATAGGAGATAACACAGCCCTTGGGAATGTATTTCTCTGTCTAATCCTGGTTCTTTTTTATACTGATATGTCTTACTAGGGTTTTGTTGTTGTTGTTGTGTGAGTGGTTTGAGTTGAGACAGGGTCTTAGTGTGGAGCCTGGATCTCCTGCCTCCACCTCGTGGTGTGCGCCCCTGTGCCTGGCTGGCTGGTGGTTGTCTCTCTAGACCCATCTTTCTTCCAGCTGTTCCTTCTCCCAGCTTCCCCAGTCTCATTGTCCCCGTTTTTGTTTTTTTAATCATAACATGACTCTTTAGGATTTACATTTCTTCAGACCAGATGGTCACTAGTAACTGGTAGAAATCTGTGGATTAAAATTGTGTGCAGGCTTGAAAGGAAGGGTCGAGGATGGATTAGAATGTATTGATAAAAAGAGGACAACTTTTCTCACCCCGAAGAAAATCCAAATTGTTTGGTTTTTGTTTTTCGAGACAGGGTTTCTCTGTGTACCCTTGGCTGTCCTAGAACTCACTTTGTGGACCAGGCTGGCCTTGAATTTACAGAGACCTGTAAGTTCACCTGTCTCTGCCTCCTGAGTTGGGATTAAAGGCGTGCTACACCACCTTTGGCAGAAACTCTGGTTTTGCTACACAAAATCAGGGCAGTTTCTTTGTCAGGTAGTGTAAGCTCAGCTGTTGATGTGTGTTTCTGCCCCAGAGCAACATTTCTGTATCCTGGGCTGTATAAATGTTAGAAGTCCCATAGTTGCTCGCTGTACTAGCTCATAGATGTTTTTAAATGACAGCGTGGAAGAGACTGTTTAGAGCCAGGAAGGAGCCTGGTTGCGCTGGTATGAGACCACAGGAAGCATTGGTAGCCAGTCGAAAGACAAAAGCTGGCTAGCCTTCCTATTGTACCTTCCCAGCAGCAGCACTTCTGTGAATGATGGTGTGAGCACCTCCAACTGTCAGAGAGCTCCCGGCTTATAAACGTGCTGGGCCTTGGCCCAGGGAAACTTGACAGACTGCTGAGCATCCTTGTTTCTCCTTGGAGTGGGCTGGATCCTAATTCCTCCGGTCAGTTGCTGGTCTCTGGTCAGCACTGTATTCCTTTTCATGACATACTAGATGCATTAGTTAAGTGAAAAGCTCCCTGGAATGAAGGGAGTTGCTCAGCCAGTACCCAGCCTCATTTAGATGAACCCCTCAGAGACCAAACCCAGAAAACTAACAGCATAGCCTTTTCTCAATCAGAACACTGGTCATGTTTGCCCAGCCTGATTGTGGTGTCATCTCAGGGTCAGGAGAGGTCTGTGTCTTGGTGAACTCACTGCTTTCAGTTCATAGGTATGAACAGCTAGAGTTCTGGTGTTTCTTTAAGGAGGTTATGATCATTTCCCTTGGGAACAAAGCCTGGTTCCCATCTAGGCCTTTGTAGTGTGAGGTTTGGGAGCTCTCAATGAGAGAAGAATTTCTCTCCAGGATCATAGTGCACCCCCTTCAATGGGAAATTTAGGAGAACTGACCTGGAGTCAGGCTTTTGCTATCTTAGATGGCCTCTCCCTCCCCCCCTTGGTTTTTCGAGACAGGGTTTCTCTTTGTAGCTCTGGCTGTCCTGGAACTCGCTCTGTAGACTAGGCTGACCTCAAAGTCACAGAGATCCACCTGCCTCTGTCTCCCGAGTGCTGGATCAGAGGTGTGCACCACCACTAGACTAGGTGGATGTTCATTCTCATTGTTCAGGTTTTGATTCCATGGTTTACTGTTCATATAAACAAAATAACATTAGAAGTTAAGGAACTCATGGGTCCTCTTGAGTCACACAATGGGCCCTTATTCTTAGGCTAGTGTAGTACTGCCTCTGAGTCCTTCAGGAGCCTTGTTCTGCTTTTGAGTGAGGCTCATTATGCCCTGGGCCTTTGATCTGGTTTACCCACTCACACTCAAGCGCCTTCCACCTGCAGTTTCTTCAGGAGATCACTTTCCACTTCAACTTCTCTGACTTCTAACTTTATTAATTGCAGCAAATAAAAAAGAAAAGCACCAGTTGTCTTTACAGTTCTTTTGCTGCCCCCTGGTTTTTTGATCAGCCCTGGCTGCCTGGAACTTGAGGGCACTTCTCCTTATACCTCCTGAGTGCTGAGGTTATGTATGTTTGTCTTGTAAATTGCTGCTGCTGCTGCTGCTGGCGGCGGCGGCAGGCCTCGAACTCACAGAGATCCTCCTGCCTCTGCCTCCCCGAGTGCTGGGATTAAAGGCGTGCGCCACCGCTGCCTGGCCATTTTTGTAAATTTTTATCACGTTTATTTTGTGTGTGTGTGGCTGTAGAGGTCAGAAGACAGCTTGTGGGAGCTGGTTCTATCCTTCTACAATATGATTTCTGGGGGTCAAATTCAGGTAGTCAGGCTTGGTGGCAAGTGCCATCTCCAGACCCTTTTTCTTTCCTCCCCCTACCCCCCTTTCTCTGTCTCTGTCTCAAGATTGCTTTATTTTTTTATGATCATTTGCCTGCATGTATATATGTGCACCGTGTGTGTGTGTGAGGAAGTCAGAGTATGCTGGATTCCTGAGAACCGGAGTTAAAGACAGTGTGAGCGGCCATGAGGGCACTGGGACACAAACCCAAATCCTCTTCAAGAGCACAGGTGCCGAGCTGTCGCCAGCCTCCGAAATCCCACAGCTTCTGTCATTGCAGTAATTCTGAGGCTGGTGTCGTGCAACTCCACTCCCACCTGGAGAGGCTTTTGAGCCCTCCTTCAATCTCTGGGGAGTTTGAAATTGACTATTGCTTGTCTTATCAGTTAGTGGGTTGGGCAGCCCTTCTCGGTCTCCACAAGCTGAGGGGTAGCCCAGTTTTTAGTCACTGAATATGAAAAATTAAAATCACGGGCTGGAGAGATGGCTCAGAGGTTAGATGCACTGACTGCTCTTCCAGAGGTCCTGAGTTCAATTCCCAGCAACCACATGGTGGCTCACAACCATCTGTAATGAGATCTGGTGCCCTCTTCTGGCCTGCAGTAATTCATGCTGTATACATAATAAATAAATGTAAAAAAAAAAATTAAAATCACATTTTATGCTTGCCAGTAAGTACATTTTATCTTTTTATTGAAAGAATTCCTAATGAGAAAAGACTGCCTAAATGCAGTAATGGTGTTGTATCTGAGTTAGTATTGCACCACACATACACAAAATTGTACTCATAGTAATCATAATCATGCATTAGAGCCTTGATGAATGATTTGAAACACTCTGTTAGTAATTTTGACAAGGGATCCTTTTTTACTTTTTGGAGATAGTCTTGCTGTGTAGTCCAGGCTGTCCCTGACTTCAGGATCCTTCTTCTTCCTAAGCCCCAGTAATAAGGGATCCTTTTAAACATTATCCATATAGGGTATCCTTAGTTAGTATGGTGCCTGTTTGTTTAATGAAACATTATGTGAAGGAGACATTCATGTATCTCTGTTCAGGAAGTATTCTCAGTCCTAATACTTAAAAAAGAAAGGATGCTTCCCTCCGTCCTAGCTTTTAAGAGCCTATGCATTGAGCTGGAGAGCTGGCTCAGTGGTTAAGAGTTCTTGCTGCCCTTACAGAGGACCCAGGTTTGGTTCCCAGGACCTACGTGATGGCTAATAACCATGTCTCATGACATCTTCTGGGCTTTGCAGTCACCAGGCATGCACATGGTATACATACATAGATGCAGGCAAGCATATACATACATAAAAATCAAAAAACCTTTTGGTCTGGGCATGGCATGGTGGTATATGCCTTTAATCGGAACACACCGGAAGCAGAGGCAGACCAATCTCGTGAGTTCGAGGCCAAATTAGTTTACACAGAGAATTCTAGGCCTACATAATGAGATTCCCATCTTTAAAACAAAAACTGGGGCTGGAGAGATGGCTCAGTGGTGAAGAGCATTGGCTGCTCTTCCAGAGGACCTAAGTTTAATTCCCAGCAACACAAGGTGGCTTACAGCCATCTATAATGGGATCTGATGCTTTCTTTTGGCATAAAGTTGATAGAGCCCTTATGTACATAAAATAAATAAATCTTTAGTAAAACAAAAACAACCAAAACTACCTAATAGTCATATGACTTTATTATAATACCCTGTTGGCTATTTACATTGTTTCTAATGTTTATTACAAATGATGTTGAAATGACTGTTATATAAATACAAGCTTACATTTTTTATAGATTTATTTTATGTGTATGAGTGTTTTGCTTACATATGTTTGTATGCTATATGCATGCCTGGTATCTGTGGAGTTCAGAAGGATCTGGAGTTATAGACAGTTGTGAGCCACCATGTGGGTGCTGGGAACCAAACTCAGATCTACAAGAGCAACAAGTGCTCTTAACCACTGAGCCATCTCTCCAGCCCCTTGGTTTGCATTAGTGTTCCCAAAGACGAGGTTCCCTAGAAGTATACTAGATCAAAGAATTTTATCAGGCTTTCCATGTAGCCACATTTACCTGAAGGGAACAGATAACATTTCCAACAGCACAGTGTATTAGAGGACTGCACATATTCTAAAAGTACTTTCTAGAAATGTTTTTGTTGTTATTTTTGTTTTGTTTTGAGACAGAGTTTCTCTGTGTAGCTTTGGCTGTACCTGAACTCACTTTGTAGACCAGGCTGATGTCGAACCCAGACATCTGCCTGGCTACTAGGGGACTTTGTAAAGGGAGAGGCACGTATGTTGGAATAGTCCTGGTTCCTAGCTGGGCTCATGTGAGAGCTGCCTTCACTTCTTCAGAAGCTGGTGCTCTGGAGTCCACACAGAGCCAGCTCTTGAGAAGGCTCATAGAATCTTGAGTTTGCAAAGGGGTTGGATTGGTTTATGCGGAACTCCTACTCTTTCCATGGCTCCTGTAACTTGCTGAAGCCCCTGGAAATGGGTTGCTTAGAGTATGCTTGAGGTGATATTTCAATGGAAGCTGCTAGTCTACAGGCCTGTGGTCTTCCTGGCTTTCCTCAGGAGAGTTTGAGAACATCTGGTTATAGCAGAATTTGCTTTAGGACAAGAAAATAAGGAAAAATACGGTGTATTTTCTTTGGTTCTCGGGAGCTGAGCTACCATGAACAATCTTTGATCTTGTTCCCATGGTGAATGGGTCCTTTGGTCTGAGAGTGAGCTGAGCTGCCCTTGTGCCTTAGGCTTCACTATCAGAGATGTAACCAGTCAGATGAGAACTAGGACGGTCCAGTGGCAGGCAGCAAGCTGCTTGTAGCCAGTGAAAGTACACTGTGGCCAGGAGTCCAGCCTAGTGTGGCAGATACTCATGTCTTGGCTCCAGGGGACAGCAGCGTTAGCAGGGAATGAAGCAGAGCATGTTGTGTGGGGCAAAGGGGTGCCCTCAAAATCCTGAGCTCCAGTGCTTACTGTGCATGGGAAGCCCAGACCAGTGATAAGCAGGAGTGAGACTAGGACAGTCAGTTCTAGAGAGGGAAAGTTTGAAGTGAATGACCCTTAAGGACTTTGAGATACAGGACTGATGGAATGCTAGAGAGAAATCTGCAAAGCCTGCTCCAACATTAATCCTGTAGGTAGGTTCAAACTCTGAACTGCTTTTTAAGTCACGGGGATCAGGGCATGGAGCATGTGCTGTCTGCTTTCTCACGTGCAGGGGCTGTGGGTGAGGGCTCCAGTGGCTGTAGGCACTTCCCAGCTTTCCTCTTGTCTGGTATTTGGTACTCTTCTTTTCGCCCCACGATGCCTGGTCAGCAACCTGGGCCTCAGCTCATCTTGTTTTTCTATTGCCAGGTCACCCCTCTAAACTTCTCAGTGTCCCAAGTGCCCAACATGCCCAGCTGTCCCCAGGCCTATTTGGAACTGCAGGCACTGTCTCCGAGCGAGCGGCAGTGTGTAGAGACAGTAGTCAACATGGGCTACTCATATGACTGTGTCCTGAGAGCCATGAAGAAGAAAGGAGAGAATATCGAGCAGGTAAGGTGTTGGTCTGCAAGGTATGGGTGGCAGAGCTTGGTGGCCTCCAGTCAGGCTCGTGATCTGCCTGTCCTGGAGTGCCTGCAGCTCCAGCCTTCTCCTTTCTGGGTTTGTGGGGACCTGGACTATTGTCAGGGAATCCACAAGTTCAGCAGTAGCACTTTTTTAGGGACTGCTTGGAGAAAGCCTGGGGGTGGGTACTGGAGCTGTTATCATCACCCACCCCTTTTTCTCTGTCTCCGGAGAGGACAGAACTGAGCATATGGTTAGATGTCTCAATCTAGACTTCTTTTTTTTCTTTTGAGATAAAGTTGTGTAGCCTGGGCTGCTTGTAACTGAGCTGCTGAGGCTGGCACTGAACTCATGGTCCTTTGTTTTCACCTTCTAAGTGCTAGCATATAGGTGTAGTCAACTACTCCTGGCTTACCTCCAGAAACTTTTGTCGTGACTGTACAGGAAGTTCTGAATAGTGTATTATTATAGGCTTCAACCTTGGGGCCTTTTCTGACATGCACTGTATATTTTTAGAGGACTGTCCTCTTGTCCTGAGTGTTGAGTTGATGTTCTGGGAGTTGAGTCAGCTGTGACAGCACCTCCTTTGGGAAGTAGCTGTTCATTTCTAGAAGGGTGTGCCAGTCTGTTTACCAAGTCATGACTGTCCAGGATCTGATGACTGGGGAGGGACAGGGAGCTGACTTCACACAGATGGTCTAAAACTCTTAGCACAGAGGAGTGGCAACAGCTCAAACTGTTTCTTTTCTCAGATTCTCGACTATCTCTTTGCACATGGACAGCTTTGTGAGAAGGGCTTTGACCCTCTTTTAGTGGAAGAGGCTCTGGAAATGCACCAGTGTTCAGAAGAAAAGGTAGGAACCTTTAGCATTCACGCGAGTTGTCTGTCTGGTGTTGTCCCTGGGCCCTCCATCCTTTCCTTTCCAGTGACTGCAGGCAGAAACA
>CABHPQ010158381.1:0-12685 GCA_902168405.1 Peromyscus aztecus | reverse complement strand
GATTTTTAACAAAGTGCGCCCTTTTTGAATATTTGCATTGTGACTTCAAGCCATTGTGTAGACAACACAGCTTTTGAGTGTTGTTGCTTACCGTTATTTTTTTGTACTTCTGTGTATCTTCTACTTCTTGGGTTCTTCAGTCTGTTTTCCACTTGATTATGTATCTTCCATTAGAACTTTTTTCCAGAGAGAATAGACAGAAAGCATATTTTTGAGTCTTTTATGTTGTTATAATTTTTCTTTATACTAATGATAATTACAGAACTGATGATTCAGTCAAACTTTGAATTCTTTTTTTTAACTTTCTTTTTATTTATTCTTTGTCTTTCACATCATGCATCTCGATCCCATTCATTTCCCGTCCCTTTATATCTGCCCTCTGCCCTTGCAACCTCCCCCCAAAATAAAATAAAATTTAAGAGAAAAAAAAAAAGGAAAAAGATCTCATCATGAAGCTTTAGTGTGACACAGTGAGCATATATCTTTATTTGCAAGTGTTCATTGCAAAGAGTCATTGGTCTGGTGTGAGGCCTCTGGTTTCTGCTACACAACCAATGCTGGGCTCTCACTGGGACTCCTCTTGGATATCCTGTTGCTGCCCTGTGTGATAGAGATCCTGCAGTGTGGCTGGAGTTTTCCTGCCTGGCCCACGGTCAGGATAAATCTCTTTCACCTGCCAGTCCCACAGCCGCTCAAACCCAACCAAGTAAACACAGAGACTTATATTGCTTACAAACTGTATGGCCGTGGCAGGCTTCTTGCTAACTGTCCTTATATCTTAAATTAATCCATTTCTATAAATCTATACCTTGCCACATGGCTCGTGGCTTACCGGCATCTTTACATCCTGCTTGTCCTGGCGGCGGCTGGCAGAGACTCCCTCTGCCTTCCTGTTCTTTTTATTCTCTCTGTTAGTCCCGCCTATACTTCCTGCCTAGCCACTGGCCAATCAGTGTTTTATTAGCAACACATTTGCCATACAGAACATCCCACAGCACTGCAGCTTTGGGTCTGCAGGACTGGCTGCTTCACGTGCTCCAGCAGATCGTAGATGCGGTGGATGCTGGGGTGGGCCGACTCCATAACCCTGGTTCTGGGTATGGGTAGTTGCAGGGTTGGTCAGCCTGCTAGCTCTCCCCTGTCTTCACCACCAGGGTGAGCTCTCCAGCATTACCCTGGCTAGTTCTTCCCTTGCAGCACTGAGCAAGGGGTGGGTCCAGTTCTCCTTCTTTTACATCCTCAGGGTCAGCTCACCCACACCTACACCATCAAGGCTAGTTCTACTGTGTTACCCAGGTGAGGTGTAGGGCCACTCTCCCAAGTGCTGCAGCTGGTGAGGGGCAGGGACAGCTAACTCTCCTGCTCTTTTGACCAGTGGGGGTGGGATGGCATCCCCTCCCCATGTGGCAGATGAGGGGCAGGGCCAGATTTCCCAGGCGCATGTTCTCTGGGTGGTTCACCAGCACCCCTGCCAATAGGGTTGTCAGCCCTACTGTGCTGCCCAGGTGAGGTATAGAGTCCACTTTCCTGAGTGCTTCAGCTGGTAACAGGGAGGGTCAGCTCCCTCCCCACCACAGGTGGCCAGGGCATGAGGAGGAGGGCATCTTTCCCTCTCCCTCACCACCACTTGTCAGACAAGGGGGAGGTGGCCAGCTATCCCACTCTCACACCCTCAGGACCAGTTCACCTGTGCCTCTGCCACCAGGGTCAGCTCTACTGTGCTGCCCAGGTGAGGAGCAGGGCCTCCTTTCCTGAGTGCTGCAGCTGGTAATGGGAGGGTCAGCTCCTTCAACTGTCCAAGGCGGTGAGGCGTGAGGGTAAGGGAGGGTCATCTCTCCCCCACCCATACTGCTGCATGACAGATGAGTAGTGAGGACAGCTCTCCCATGCTCACAGCTTTGGGCTGACTCCCCTACACTTCCACCAACAGGGTTGGCGCTATTGTGCTGTCCAGGTGAGGTGCAGGGCCTGTTCTCCCCAGTGCAAACTTTGAATTCTTATAGGAGTGATGGAGTAAGTCTTACTCCGTTGTTTCTGAGCACTTTGTATGGATAAATGAAAAACCTAAGGTTGGACTGGAGAGATGGCTCAGTGGTTAAGAGTACAAACTACACTTCCAGGTTGGTCCCTCGCACCCTGTCAGGTGGCTTACAGCTGCTGTAACTTCAGTTTCAGAGGACCAGACTTCCTCTTCTGACTGTGCACACTACCTCCTCCCTCACATACACATAATTACAATAAAATAAAACTTAAAAAAAAATCCCTGAATGCAGGTAATAAACACAAATTATAAAAGAGAATATAAAGCTAATTGTTTTTCTAGTTCTAATTCTATCATGGATTTTTTTGTTTGTTTTTTGATGGTGGATAAGTGCATAAGTATATGTTTGGTAGTGAAAGTGTAAAGTCCACTGTGAAGCTCTACAGCTTCAGAATTGCTATTCAAACTCAATAGATGTTCATTCTCTCTCTCTCTCTCAGAGAGACTTTGGGTCTGGTTAATTTTGGTGTGTGATTTTTTTTATTTGCAGTTTTTTTTACATAATAAACTTTATAAAATAAATTAAAATAAAACCTCTCAAAGTCTATCTTACTCCTCTGTATCTATGTGATGTATAGTATGTTGGTAAATTATCATATTTTATTTGCACTCATCTAGAAGCTCGCTCTGGAAGCAGGGTTGCCTCTTCCTCCATTTCAGATTTAAGCATGTTTGTCTTAAAGTATCTTCCAGGGCTTTGGGGATGATTTGACCCCATGAAAGAGAGAATAGTAAAAAAAAAAAACGCCTAAGAGTAAAACATTGTGCCCTTGAAAACTGATAGTAGTTAAATCGTCTTCAACCGAGGCTGCTGTTGTTTACAAGTGCCTGCAGGGAAAAGAGAAGCTGGAAGTGCAGTGTAGAGAAAGCTCAGCCAGAACTCCAGCCGTTTGTCTCCGCTTACTCAGCTGGTGACTGTTGGATGTTGTGAACATCCAGTTTGATAACATCATCAGCTGCTGTTCGTTCTTTAACTTGGAAGCCTCATCCAACAGGACACGCTTCTCTACCTGAGACCCCTTCTCTCTATGGGAAACTCAAGCTGCTGCCCTAGGGAGGCTTCCACAGTGGACTTCTGCTGGATGATTTGAGCACCTCATTTGGTGATTGGTTCCTTCAACCCTTGCTAGTCATTCTTTTGCTTTGGTTTGCTATATACTTAATGTCCTAGTTTGGTTGCTGTTGGCTTGATAAAGCATTCTCACCAAAAGCACCTTGAGAAGGAAAGGGTTTTATTCCAGCTTACCTGTGAGTCCATCATCAAGGGAAGCCAGAACAAGAGCCCAAGGCAGGAACTAAAGCAGAAACCAAGGAAGAACACTGGTCCTAGGCTCACATTCTGCTGTCTTTCTTATAGAGTGCAGGTCCACTTGCCTAGCGATGGCAGCACCCATAGCAGGCTGGGGCCGCCTACATCAATTAGCAATCAAGAAAATGCCCAAGACACTCCCATGGGCCAGTTTGCTGGAGGCACTTCTTCAGTTGAGGCTTCCCAGGTATGTCAGGTGGACAATCAAGATTAGTATCACACTTACTAAACTCACTCATTCAAACCGAAGATATAGCTATCATAGATCATTATCTGTATCAAACAGGACAGTGTGGTGTATGAAATGTGTTCCTGCCTCTCTAGCTGTCCTCAGTCCTCTAAAACCTCGATGGTTAATTTTGGTCAGCGAGTAGCTAGCTCTGCCCTCTGATTCAAAGGAAACTTTATTGTCAGAATGCAATCAAAATATCACACAACAGTCAGTTCTTCTCATTATGTAATTTCTTGTTTTCCTGTGCATTCAAGATTAGGTTGAACTGGTCTCCAAAGGCAGCAGGTCAGGTTTTCTGCACTAGCAAGCCTGCGCCTTATTGCCACGGTTCTTTGGGCCAACAGTTCTGCATTTTGCCTTCAAATATTGGTTTCTGTTGCTTGGTTTTCATCTTTCCTTGCAGTAACTTTTGTATCAGTGATTGCAGTATCTTTATGGATCACAGAGAATGTATGTTTTAAAAAGCAGTTCTTACAGTTACCCTAATTATTCAGATTTTTCCACTTCTAATTAGTCTTTCCCCCTTGTCTGACCTGCTAGGTTCTCTTCTGCCAAGTGAGTGGTCTTTGTTTCATTATAGTAGTTGATATTGCATCGTCAGAGATTGTAGGTCGCTGTTAGTTCTCCTCCAGGCACAAATAGGGAGAAGAGTTATGACTTACCGTCTTTAGTGGGGGGTGGATCTTGGAATTCTGATAGTGTGTATGGGACAGGGATGGGACTGCAAGTAGTGGGAGACAGCTCAGGACAGAGTGGACCTTTGTTCGGAAACAGTGTTCTTTTGTGTCCCCTTGGCCCCTTGAGGCCTGCTGAGGCCCAGCCTTGGCATCTAGGCCGAAGTGCCTGCACAGCTGGTTCGTTCCCAGCCCTCCTACAGTACCGGAGCGGTCGGAAGGCACCGCAGGGAGGATCGTGCTGGAGCTGGGCACTCTGTGGATGGTGGCGTGATGGAGAGTTTCAGCTTGACTCCAGGGGCCACTGTGCTCCTATCCTAGTTTTGTTTCATATTAGCGTGTGGCATGGACTGTCTGTTGACTCTCTCAGCAACAGTTTCCTCATGTGCGTGGTAATCTGAAATTTGCAGTGGCTTCTTAAGGTGCTTAGTAGGGTGTCTGGCTCTCATAACTGATGAATGGGAGTTTTACCGTCAGTTCTGGCTGCTGAGTGAACCATGCCCTTTCTTCATCTATTGTTTAAAAATGATTTGAAATTATTATTATATAAATTACACACACATATATATATATATATATATATATATATACATTGTGTGTGTGTGTGTGTGTGTGTGTGTGTGTACACATGTATCGGAGGACAGCTTGTGGGGATTAGTTCTTTTCCACCATGTATGTCCTTGGGGATGGAACTCAGGCATGCTGGCAGATGCCTTTACCCCTGAGCAATCTTGCCGGCCCTTTTGAAACCATTGCTTACTGGCTTTTCTGAGACTTTAGGTTTGTGGACAGGAACTCATTAAGTCGTTACTTGTTGGTAGAGAAATTTCCCTACTAAATTAGGGATGCATGTTTCCATGAAGTTGTGAGGAGTAGAGTTTTAAGTGTCTTGGTTCCAAATGTTCATGTGTAATTTTTTTTTTTTTTTTGGTTTTTCGAGACAGGGTTTCTCTGTGTAGCTTTGCGCCTTTCCTGGAGTTCACTCTGTAGCCCAGGCTGGCTTCGAGCTCACAGAGATCCGCCTGGCTCTGCCTCCCGAGTGCTGGGATTAAAGGCGTGCGCCACCAATGCCCGGCTCTTGTGTAATTTTTTAAAACTACCTGAAGTCCATTTTTTCAAATCACCTGAAGTGAATAAAGAGTCCATAATTATTATATAGCTATCATTAAATTCCCATTCCACTCATTATTTTTAGTATGTTTTCAGTATGCTTGCTGGTTGGATCTGTGTCTTTTGGTGGCAGGAGAGGACAGGAGTTAGCAGGAGTTAACAGTTAGAGGAGGGCCACTTGGGTGTAGATCCTTCAGGCTTCCTTTTAATTCCTAAGAGGTTTAATAAATTACTTAATTCTCTTTGCCATTTATCATCTTTAAAAGGGGCATGGTGATAATGGTGGCTTATAGAACTGTAATAGCGATTAAAACAGGTAATTCTTTTAAAGTAATTATAACTGCGCTTGGCTCAGTGTAAGGGCTTAATAAAGCTTGCCGTTACATTTTAAGATTTGCTCCCCTGTTCATCGTGGACTTTCTGTTTTGGATCTAGCTTTCAGAACTAAAGAGCAGCAGAATGTAGATTCTTGAATTTCACGATTGTCTTTCCTTCTCATTTCTAAGCAGCAACCATTAAAAGACTTGAACAACACCAATAGCTGATTTTGTGTATAAGTAACAATACCTGTTGTATTATCACTGTAGCCACACCTGACCACAGTAACTTAGAGAAGAACGGTTGGAAAGGAAGTCCAGTCCGCAGGGAAGGCATGAAAGCTGGGTTGCTGGGCTTATAGGCTTGAACTACCAGACCCACTTTAATATAGCCATAAAGTCTATAGCCATACTACCCTTAAATGTGCCTGATCTTTCTTGATCTTGGAAATTAAACAGGGTCAGGCATGGTCAGTACTTGGATGGGAGACTGCCTGGAGATTCAGGGTTGTGTAGGCTAAAAAAAAAAAAAGGAGGAGGAGGAGAAAGAGGAAGGAAGGAAGAAGAACAAGCAACATTCAGGGTTTTAAAATATCATGAATCCAGGCAAGAGTTAATTGAGCTAGTGTATATAATAACCTGTTACACATTAAGACTGCAAAAGACTTTTTTTCCTCATACATTCACTACCGAGAAATAAATACTAGATCAAGGCAGATTCCTTTGCTGAAACATTTATGTGCTGACCAGCCAGTGGATTACGTTATCTGGATTAAATGAGTCTCCTCCACAATGAATGAGAACTGGAGGACAGCGTAGTTGAGGACTGTCCTCTAGAGATCTGACCCCAGAGATACATCCCGAAGGTTTTGAGTGACTTACATGGGGTCGACATGGATTATGCAGTGAGCATCATTTTCTTTGTCAACCCGTGAAGAACACAGCTCTGTAACAGCCACAGGGCAGCATGGGCTTTGTTGTGCATTCTCCTGTACCTGAAGGCTTGGGTTAGGATGTGTGGGGCTAGGTGCCCAGAAGCCCAGGAGCTTTTCCACGGTGGCTTCTCAGCAGCAAACCTGTTGCCATGCTTCTGTTCCTGCCTTTTGTCCTCTTGGTCTGATTTTCTCTTCTCTGAGTATTAAACAACTCCAGAAACAATTTCATGGAGCAGGTTGAAGATCTCCAAAATCTGAAATTGGCAGTGCTCTAAGTTAGGACATTTGAGGACCAAGTAAGGCTACAAGTGGAAAATTCCAACACTGATCTCATGTGGTGAGTCATGGTCAAAACACAAATGCACTGAGACTGTAGATAATATCACCTCGGGCTGTGTGTGTAAAACAATGAGGTTTGTGTGTGGACTTGAGTGGTGATCCTAAGCTAGTTCATTATATATACATAGGCATTCTAAAATATGAAACACTTCTGGTCCTACACATCTCTTTTTTTCCCTCTTTAAAACAGATTTTCATGTAGCCCAGGCTAGCCTCAAATTCACTCTTAAGCTGAGGATGACTTTGAACTTTCTGATTTCTTGCTTCTACCTCCCAAGTGTTGGCATACACCAACCATACCTTGTTTTATATGGTGCTCAGAATCAAACCCGAGGACTTCTTCATTCATGCCAGGCAAGCGCTTTAGCAACTGGGCGTCACTCCCAGCTTTAACCGTTCTGGTAAGAGACTTTCAGTCTGTAAGAGTTGGCCTTTCTTGTCCCACATTGTTTCTAAAATGGGACTATAAAAGGCTCTCCATCCTAGAACTTATATGAGGATTAAATGATGTAAACCAGGGAAGTCACTGTGTGTCCTAAATGACACCCTTTTGTCATTGTCACCCTTTTGTTTTATTTTTCTATTTTATGTAACTCTCTCTACTAGTAGAATACTGTGGTTTAGAAGTGGTAGGCAAGGAGAGTGTTGCCAGTCTATAGTGCTATTGGGAGATAGTCTTTAAGATGTGGGGGTCTACACATGTATGCCCCGGGTCTGGGCTGCAACCTGTGGCCAGAAGGGTGTCTGAGGACTGGGCTGCTGCCAGGGCCATGTTGTTTGGAGTGGCCTGCACTCTTACCCAGGGCCATGATGTCGTCCAGGCCAGGGCTGCAGCCTAGGGCCATGTCTGGGTCCCTGGCCCTGCAGTGGTGGGAGTCTGGGGTGATGTCCATGGCTCCTCTTACCACCGAGGGCTCTATGGATGCCTGGGTCTGGTCAGCCACCTGGGACCATGTTGGTGTCCGAGAGCCATACTGATCTAAGTGGCCTGTGCTGCAACCTCAGCCATGGTGAGTTCTTGGCTTGAGCTGCTGCCAAGGGCCGTGTCTGGGTCTGTGGTCCTACTGCAGCTGGGGTCTGTGATGATGCCCATGGCCAGTATTAGTACCGGGGGTCACTGGAACCATAGGTGTGGAAATCCAAGGGCTGTGCTGAGCCAGCCCTGCCCTTCAGTAGCTAGCCTTGGGATGGATGGCTCTGCCCCTTGCTAGATACTGTGGCAGGAGAGCTGGCCCCGCCTCTCAGGGGAGAGCTGCTCTCCCTTACTCCCCAACTCCCCTTACCCTCCACTCGGGAAATATGGCCTCACTCCTCACCACAGATGTGAAACTCATCAGGGCAGCACACTAGAGCCAAACCTATGTCGAGGACACAGGTGAGCTGACTCTGAGGGTGTGAGAGCAGGAGAGCTGACCCTGCCCCCCCCCCACATCTGCCATGCTGTGGCATGGATGAGAGAAAGATGCCCTCCCCCGCTCACCCATTGCCACCTGCAGCAGGTGAGAGAGCTGGCTCGGGGATCATGAGAATGAGAGGGTTAGCCCTGCCCCTCACCAGCTGCAGCACACAGGAGGGCATGCGCTGCACCTCACCCGGACAGCACACTAGAGCTGACCCTGTGGTTGGGGGCACAGGTGAGCCAGACCCGAGGGCATGAGAGCAGGAGAGCTGATCCCCCCTCAACACCTACACCCATTCACCCCCTGCAGCAGGAGAGAGAGAGTGGGGGCGCTCTGCACCTTACCTGGGCAAAACAGTAGAACTGGCCCTAGTGGTGTGAGTGTGTGTGAGTGGGCCGGATCTGAGGACGTGAGAACAGGAGAACTGGTCCTGCTCCTTGCTGTTTGCTGCATTGGGTGAGATAGCCTGGGCAGTGCTAGAGAGTTCGCCTGGGTAGTGACCATGAGGGAAAGCTGGCGGGCTGACCAGCCCAGCTACCACCTAGGTACCAAACCAGGGCTATGAGTTAGCCTACTGCAGCATCCACCTCATCTTCACATGTTGAAACATGTGAAGGGGCTGGCTGAACCTACAGATCCAGAACAGCAGTATCTCCATGACACGGGACAACAGGATATCCAAGAAGAGCCCCAGAGAAAGCCCATTATTGATGGTGTAGCAGAAGCCAGAGGCCTCGAGCCAGATCAGTGACTCATGGCAATGAACACTTGCAAGAAAAGATGAATGGACTAAAGAGTGAACGGTGTGACTTACCAGGCTACACTACAGTTTCCGAGATGAGATTCTTCTCCTTCTTTTTGTTTTTTGTTTGTTTGGTTTTTGTGTTTTCTTTTAAATTTTGTTTTGTTTTAGGGGGAGAGTTACATGGGCAGAGGGTAGACTTGGGGGGCTGGGAGGTAAGTGTGAAACCCAGAGAATCAATAAAAGTTGATGGAAAGAAAAAAGAGGTGAGTCTAGAAGGAGGGCCACTGGCCATTGAAGGGACCACTGAGGCCTAGCCTTTTGATTTTCTCTCTTTGCTTCTTGGCTGCAAGAGATGAATAGGTTGTCTCTGCCACATACTTCCACTTTAATGTATGGTGCCTCTGGTGGCCAAAAAGCACAGAGCCAAGCAACCAAGGATGGAGACTGCACCCAAATCAGCCTTGCCTCCTTTAAACTGATTATCTCAAATATTTAATCACAAGCCGAAGGAGAAGTGGCAGCTTTGATCACGTCACCATGCTCCGCTTCTCTTCCCATATCTGGGTGGGACAGAATAAGTTCCCCTTTAAATGAAAGTGCCTCATACACCCTCATTAGTCTTTTAGCTCCTAATGGAAGGGAGAGAAGTTTGTCTTTTCCTGAGTTTTGCTCGTTTTTCACATCCATACATGGTATGTTCACATACTCTGACTTATAAACATGTTTTAGATTAAAAGGCCTCTCTTTTATAGTTAGCAAGTGTAGGCAGAGTTTTTTTCGTTGGGACCTCTGGCTCCCCAATAACCACACAGAGACTAATTATTAATCATAAATGCTCAGCCATTAGCTTGGGCTTGTTACTAACTAGCATTTCCAGCTTCAATTAACCCATATTTCTTATATATGCTCTACCATGTGGCAGTACTTTTTTTTTTCGGCACAGCATGTTCATCTTGCTTCTCTCAGCTTCTTGCTGGCAACTCTGCCCTCCTGCCTCCCTGTGCTCTCTTTTTGTCTACAAGTCCCACCTAACCTTTTCCTGCCTGGCTACTGGCCAGTCAGCTCTTTATTAACCAATGAGAGTAAGACATATTCACAGTGAACTAAAGGATTATTCCACTGCAAGCAAGATATTTTGCCTGCCGTTACCACACCTGTTTCTACCAGAGAGGGCAGAGAGGGAATTGATCTTGACATCTTTTGGTATGATAGAAACCAGCTAGTACTTGTGCTTTGTGCCAAGGAAGATCTTTTTAAACATGTAAAGCAAAATCTGGAAGGATTCAAAAGACTTTGTGGAGTGTATTCATGTCAGACAGACAGAGGTAGAGGAGGAAGTACAGAGGACCCCATCCAGGTCTTCTTTCATTTGCAGAATGTGTTTGTCCTTGGATCAGGAGACATGCAGAGAGATGTGAGCTTGGCCTAAACAGACAGGTGAAGAACAGACTACAGTTCAGAAAGAGACCCACATACACATGGTCAATTTGAGTTTTGGAAAAAGAACAAGGGCAACTCAGTGGAGAGAGCATATTCTTTTAAACATGGTTCTGGAACAGTTGGATATCCACCTGTGAGAAAAATGACTTGCAGCCATTCTATACTCCGTCCACATACAGACTCCAATGTAAAACTTCTAGAGGAAGCACAGGCCGAAGTATTTGTGATGTGTACTCCATGCAGTGGCACATGCCTGTAACCGCAGCACTCCAGAAGGCTTAGGTAGAGGATGTTTTTGAACTTGCCTTGACTATATGAGGAGTTCAAGGCTGACCAAGCCTATCTTAAAAGAACAAGGGCTAGAGTTTCAGTTTGGTGGGGAAATATTCACCTAGCATTATGTATAGCTCTGGTGTGTTAGTTACTTACAAATACTGGATCAAAGCAACAGAAGGAAGGGAGGAAGGGATGGAAGAGGGAGGGAGGGAGGGTGGGTGGGCTGGCTGGCTGGCTGGCTGGGTTTACTTTGGCCCAGTTTGAAGGTATAGTCTTTCATGGTGGGGAAGTCATGAGAGCAGGATTATATGGGAATGCTGGCATTCTATTCACTTCCTCATTTTTATTCAATCAAGGACCCTCATTCTTGAGGTGGTGTGGCCCACATTCAGTGTGAGTCTTTCCTCCTAAGTTAAATCTTTCTTCAACCCCCCACCCCATGGACACACCTAGAGATACATTTCCATGGTGATTCTAAATCCTGTCAAGTACAAAATCGCTACCATCACCCCGAGTTGGATTGCTAACACTGCACACAGTGCACCAACATACACATGCATACACGCATTGCCGGAATCTGCATTTTATTAAGATGCTCAGGTTGTCTTTCTAAGTGTTAAAATTGGAAGGGCCACTGTAAGGTGAGTATTGAGATGCACTAGCTAAGCGGATAGGGGATGGATGCTGGGGAGGACACGATGTTTCAGCAGCAGGCCGGTGTGCACAGGGACACAAAGGAATGATGAGTCAGGGCAGCCAGCTGGTGGGTGGTCTATACAGAAGGTTTGCACGTGTGCATGCAGTGACACAGAAAACAATGCAGTCAAGATTTAATTCTTAAAATTTAATCTGTGCAAGGTCTAAAACTCCAGGGTTGTATTTTCCATAGCTTTAAAAAATATGTGCATTTTGTTCTTATTTGAAATATTTTTTATTTGGTGGTGGCCTTCTGTGTAACTTACCTTGTCGGCAGTTTTTGTTATTGTCCTTCCTGATGTATGAAACTAAAAACTGACAACTGCTGAGTGAAAGAACTAAGAGTAGGTTAGCAGAGTACAGGGCACATTGGGGGCTGGGCTGTGCAGGGCAGGAGCAGCACACACAGGTGAGGTGCCGGGAGACTGGTAAACCATGGGATTGTGCTGGTCCTCACAATGTTGAATGACTAATGTAATCAGGTGATTTCAGTGGCTTGTGCAAAGGACCAGCGGGGTCAACTCGGAGCTAGGAATCAGCGAGGAGCACATCACAGATAACAGTGAAAGTGTAATGAGGCAATGTAGATCGCAGACAGGACTGACCTCAGATAGAGGATGGAGGTAGAACTGACAGAGGTTAGTGATTTATTGGATGGTAGAGACGGTGCTATTATTCAAATTATCCCTTGACTTTAATTTTTGGTTAATTTAATATGCTTGAATGAGTGCAAGTCAAAACTTAGCAATGGATCGAAATAACTGGAGTGATTGAGCTCTGTGCAGTGTAGTCTCTCAAAGACAAAGAGAAACTCATTAAAGTCTTATCAGAGAGTTAATCCATCTTCCCATTAAGTACCCATTCATGAAAAGCTATGCTGTGTAACTCAGAAAATGCAGATTTCATTCATTGTTTTACATACATCACTCCTTGGAACAGTGCTGGCTGACAGTAATACTGGGACCGCTAAGCTGCCCACACTTTATCTCCGCAGGGCTTCTCTCCATACTCCATAGAGCAGGATTTCCCCAAGGGGCTTGCATTATAGAATGGCATTTAGTACCATGGGATTGTGTGCCTTCTTAACTTTCACTCAAGGGTCTTAGGCATTCACATCTTTTTGTAGGTTAGTGAATTCTTGGGAGTTTTAGGAATTAAACTGTAGCTGCTC
>CABHPQ010158379.1:0-24514 GCA_902168405.1 Peromyscus aztecus | reverse complement strand
GTAATGAGAGACAGAAAGCAGGCTCTCAGTAATCCTCTGCTATTCCATGCCTTGGAAGAAAGGCTTGGCAGCAAGAATGCACAGCAAGATATTTGGGGTGCTCAGGCCATGTCTAGCTTGTCGCCAGCCAGTTACTCAGTTCCTTGTAGCGGTAGAATATGATGTGTTGCTCAAGTTATCTCATAAGCATAAGAGAAATTTTATTGCTCCCACGCCATTAGTGTATATTGGACTCAAACATGTGAAAGGGCATCGACAACAGAAGAAAGACAGTGGGCAAAGTCAAAACCCAAGGCAGAGCACAGGACTTGTAGCTATTGCTCTGTCAGGAGATAGAATAAATTCTCTCCCCATAAAAAAAAACTACAAAGCTAGAAAATACTGGCATCCATAACCATTTCCTGCTTCAAAAACCAACCAATACATACAATAGTCTGAGAACTGTTTCTGCTTTTTAAACTACTGGAATTGCTAAGGTGTGAGGGTATACATCTTTAATTCCAACCTCTTGAGAGTCTGGAGCAAGAAGATGGCAAATTCTAGGTCAGCTGGGGCTACCTAGGGAGCCCCAGTCTGTCTTAGTTTCTTTTCTATTACTGTGATAAGACACTATGGCCAAGGCAACTTATAAAGAAGGTGTTTAATTTGGGCTTAAGGTTTCAGAGGGCCTGAGTCCACAATAGTGGAGCAAAGGTGTGGTGGTAGGAGCAGCTGAGAGCTCACATCTCAAACCATAAACAGGAGGCAGAAAGCACACACTGGGCATAGCATGAGTCTTTTGGTACCTCAAAGGCTGCTCCCAGTGCTGTAGCTGAAGTTTTTCTGTGTCCTGCCCTGTCTGCAGCTGCTCAGACCCAAGTAAACACACAGAGGCTTATATTAATTATGAACTGTATGGCCTAATGGCTCAGGCTTTTTATTGACTAGCTTTTACACTTAAATTAGCCCATAATTCTTATCTATGTTTAGCCATGTGGCTTGGTACCCTTTTTCAGTTCTGCCTTCACATCTTGCTTCCTCTGTGTCTGGCTGGCAACTAGCAGTGTCTCCTCTGCTCTCTCTTTCTTTCTCTCTCTCTCTCCTCCTCTCTCTCTCTCTCTCTCTCATTAGAATGTCCTGCCTAACCTTATTCTGCCTCACCATTGGCCAAACAGCTTTATTTAATCAACCAATCAGAGCAACACATATTCAGAATGTACAGAATGACATCCCCATCACAATGCCACACTTCCTCAAACCAGTCTTATAACCTCTTAATCCTTCCCAAAGAATTCCACCAACTGTAGACCAAATATTCAAATATATGAGCCTATGGGAGCCATTCTCATTCAAACCACCACACTATCTTAAACAACAAATAAACACACTGATGTTCATGTTAGAATAGTACATACTTGAGATGTTCTGGCCTCTCACCCACCTCACTCTAGCTTTGTAGGTTCTGACAAAGTAAGCCAAGTCATGGTGAACAACAGCTTTTCTGTAGAGAGGGACTCATACATTTGCAGAAGTTGATAATGTATACATTCAGCCCAGAAATGAGGGTCTTGGAAGAGGGTGGGATGAGAGAGTCATTGGCTGCCCTAGCCTGAGGTCACATTTGCATCTGGGAACTGTTCTGTTGCCTGAAGCTCTGCACATGGAGACACTGGAGGGAAAACAAACTTCCCCGGGCTTCTGGTTAATATCATGTGTATGTGAGGCTTAAAAGAATCCAGCAGAAACCAAAACTTAACAAGGCTTGAAAACAGCCTAAACTGGAATTTGTGCCTCTGCCACAGAGAGAGCCCACAGCAAGGATGGAGATCCCAAGTGGTTCAGGGTTCAGGGGAACAGCTAATACACAGCCACTGGTAGGAACAGATTTAGGCTTGAGAAGCTACAAGCAAAACATAAACAGTAGTGGCCATTAAGGAAAAAAATATCAGAACTCAGAGTAACATGATAAGAAAGGTCCCATTTAAAAAATAATACCGCTGCATGCCAAGCAAGTGTGGCCCACACTCAAGACAAGAAGAGAGCAGTAGCAATGGTCTGGTGTTACAAGATGTTAGCAGGCAGACTTCAAAGACAATAAAGAGTTAAAGGAAAGTAAGATAACAATAGATCAAGAAATGTAAGTCTGTAACAATGACATAGAAATGACTGAGAAGTGGCAAATGGAACATCTCATAGCAAGGGAAACAATGAATACGAGAAAATTCACTAGAGAGCTCTCATATTCTTTCCCTAGATGACCACTACTGTTTATGTTTAAAGTAATAGCGGGCTTGAGAGACAAAAAGAATCTGTGAGCTATAAATCAAGATAGTAAGATAACTAACCTCAGAGAGCCGAGACAGATGACCAATCATGAAATGAGTCTCACAGGAGAGAAAAGAAACAAACAGAAAAGTACATTGAAAGTCACATATGCTTGCATACATCTGTCATCCTCACACTGGGGAGGCAGAAGCAGGAGGATTGCTGTGAGTTGGGGGTCAGCCTGGTCTATATAGTATGTTCTGCTCAGGGCAGGGCTATATAATGAGACCCAGTCTACAAAAGAGAAGATGGAATATGAGGATGGGGGAAGGGAGGAAAAACCGTTGGTGTAAAACTTCCTGTATTTGTTTTTTTATTTATAAGCACTTTATGTGTCCAAGAATCTTAAAGAAACAGAAGTATTTTAACTGCAAATAGGTCTGCCCCTTAACCATCCTGGCCAAACTGTTGAGGGCCAAATCCCAAAAGAAATTCCTTGAAAGCAGCAGGAGAAAAGTGACTCATTGCAGAGAGGTGAACATCACATCGGTACAACCAAGCTGTTGCCATCGGAAGCCCCTGGTGCCAGAAGAGTGACATGCCCACAGTGCAGGAAGAAATACTGTCAAATAAGAATTCTGTGTCAAACAAAACTGTTCTTCAAAGATGTAAGCAAAACAAAAATGTTCACGGATCAACAGACATAGCGTATGAGTTTCCAGCAGATGTGTCTGATAAGAATGAATGAAGGGAAGCAGTTCTGCACATGTGACACCAGAAGGTGACATGGACCCACAGGAAGAAAGGAAGGCTTCACTTGATAAATATGAGACTTGGTGTAAAAGGATCCCATAAATACATATGTATCACTTCCCCCAGTTTCTTTAAAAGACATAGGCTTCCCTGAGAACCGTTTTCACACTCTGTTGTTACGTCTATAATGTCTATAATAGTAATGGCACAAAGGCAAAAGGAGGGAATGGATTACGTTGTAGCAAAGATTCTGTATTTCAAAACTGAATCTGAATCAATTAGGAGAAGGTAGTGATACCTTAGTAATGGTTCAAGCCTAGAGGAAATGCCAAGAAAAGAACACAAAAATATAGCAAATGGAACCTAGGAGATGGTGCAATACATAAAGCAGTTGCCATACAAACATGGGACAGGGATTTGGATCCCTAGAAGACATAAAAAGTTGCATGTGTAATGCCAGCATGCCTATGACAAGATCAGATACAGAGACAAGAACACCTATGTCCATCAGCTAACGCAGTATATACACATGAAGATTGCTGTGGAATAATCCTCTTCTACACTGTAAAGATTTGTCACTCAAAGAAGATGGTTGTCCTGGTGATTTTTTTCTGTCAATTTGATACAAGCTATAATTATCTCAATTGAGAAAAACTCATCATTAGTTGCCTGTAGGCAAGTCTGTAGGGGATTTTCTTGATTAATGATTGATGTGAGAGGGCCCAGCCCACTGTGGGTGGTGCTACCACAAGGCAGGTAGTCCTGGGGTATGTGAGAAAGCAGACAGGGCAAGCCAGTAAGCAGCAATACTCCATGGCTTCTACTTTGGTTCCTGTTTTGCTTGACTCTGACTTTTCTCAGTGACTGACTGTTACTAGGACGTGTAAGATGAAATGAACCCTTTATGCCCCAAATTGCTTTTAGTCATGATCTTTATCATAACAATAGACACCTAAGACAACAGTGACCAATAGACCCTCACTTCAACCAAGGTGGAAGGCTAAGACCAACACCAACATTATCTTCTGACCTCCACAGCACACACAAACACACACACACACACACACACACACACACACACACACACGCCCCACACCCCACACCCCACATGTATATGTACTGCACATACATATGCAGTGCACGTATATTATATACACATAAAGAGACATACAGTAAATGAACACAACGCTAAAAAGGCACACTAAGAGTATTTATTCAACAAAAACATTGTAAATCAAGGAGGAAAAAAAAGTGGTCAGAAAGGCTAAGAAATCACTGGACCATCAAAGAGGAATCTGACAGAATTTCTGTTCTTCCCCCATGTGGTTTCAGTGAAGATGGCAATGGAGATCTATAATATCCATAATAAGGACTGTCTGTATACTGTTAGCCCAGGGCAAAATGAAAATATAGGGCCCCTCATTCAAAATGAATTTCAAATTTCAAGATGGGGCAGTAGGTCATTAAGCCAAGCACGGGACCCTACTAATCACAAGACGCTCTGGGTTAACCCAACTTCTTTATCCATGAAGCTGGCCCTAAACGCAAGCAGGAACTAATGTTGTCTCATTGTCTCACCCTCAGGATAATTCCCCCTTGGGAGATTCAATGGCATCTGCTTTTGATTGTCCTGATCTTTCCTATCCTTGTAACTGATGTTCAGCATTGGGCACAGGCCATCCTTTATAAATACAAGTTTAAAAGATCCAGCCCAGCTGTCCCATCAGCATGAGGCAGTCATGTTTACACACACTCTACTGCAGATTGGTGTGGGTTAAAGCATGGGATTCCCTTATCTGTTTCCCCACCACTGAGATTGTCCAGGATCACTGTTCTTGTAAGCAAATGCAGTATGGCCAAGTCAGAGGGCCCTCTTTCCTTCCTTCCCCCTCTCTCCCTCTCTCTCTTTTGATTATACTTTGCTATTATATTTTTATTATTTAAAATAATTTTTAAATTTAAATATATTTTGATTATATTCTTCCCCTCCCCCAAGCCCTTCCAGAATCCCTCTCTACCCATCCAACTTTAAGTTCTTTCTCAAAAAACATAAAAACCCAATACAATAACAACACACCCTCCCAATAAAACAAAATAAGACCAGGCCCAAAAAGAAAGGAAAAACAAACAAAACCCACCAAACTGTAACCAAATAAAAGCCCACGAAAAAACTGTGGAGTCCATTCCATGTTGGTCAATTACTCTTGAACATGAGGCCTGCCTTGGAGTGGTTGATATATTGTGTCACTCCATTGAAGAAAAACTGATTTTCCTTTTCCCAGCATGTATAAATGACAGTTCAGTTGTTAACCTTTACCCTAGCAGCTAGATTTTCTTTCATTCATTCATTCATTTTTTAAAAACATATAAACAATTAAAATATAATAGGATAAAATAAAAACTCTCACACTGAAGTAGGACAAGACAAATCAAGAGAAGGAAAAGAGCCCAAGAGAAGGCACAAGAATCAGAGACCCACTCATTCACACACTCCAGAATCCCATAAAAACACTAAACCAGAAGCCATAATATATATGCAGAGGACCTGGTGCAGACCCATGCAGGCCCTGTGCATGTTGTTTCAATCGCTGTGAGTTCTTATGAGCTTCGATCATGTTGATTTAGAGGGCCTTGTTTTCTTGGTGTCCTCCATCCCCTCTGGCTCTTACGCTCTTTTCACCTCCTCTTCTGTGGAGTTCCCTGAGCTCTGGAGGCAGGGATTTGATGGAGACACCCCATTTAGGGCTGAGAGAACACTCTTTTCTAAGTAACTGATAATTATCCATCCATTTGGAAACATTTAATATTAAGTGACATCTTGGAAGGGGCCACATGGGTTTTGCTTGGGTGGGCTGGCCTGCTTGTGAGTATGGCTGTGACTTCTGGTCCCATGTCAGTGATCTCATCGTGTCTTCACAATCAAGCTTTGTGACAACCACAGAAAGAAAGCCCTGAGGAGGCTTCACTGGCGTCAATATACATGATGGCACTGTATGATAATACTTAAAACATGCAAGCCAGTTCTACCCGGGCTTTCCTGGCTGAGCACTAGGATGAGCCAGTAAGGAATCCTCTCTGGTCCTTCAGACTACTGTGAGATTTGTATTTCTGAGAGGTTTGGGAGAGTGGATATGACAATGGCCAGGAAACAGTCAGAGCTGTTACTTGTGTTTATTAATAGTCTTTCCATTACAGCGTCAGAGAAAATCTGAATGTCAAAACCATCTTGATCAAAAGAGAGAATCACAGCTCTCATTTATGGAAAAACCCAGAATAGTCCAAGCTTTGGAACAAGGCTTGGTTAGGTGGTTTCACTGATCATCCAAACCAATTCCTTTACAAGTTTGTTCTTAGCTTTTTACAGTAACTTTCTTATTCTGAACGTTGGACTTCTTCATGATTCCAAAATGATTCAATAACCTTATGGATCTTTCCTTTTCCACATGATTGTTCAGTAAGGAGGGAAAATGTCTTTGCTGCTGAATTTCTAAGTCAGGAAGCATTTTTTTCCCTCTGATGCTGCAGCAAACATCTCCTGGTCTTTCGTGGTCATAACTGAGTCATACATTTGAACTTGGCAAGTGCTGATTGGCACAAACCAACCACGGTTTCATTTTAGAGCTCAGAGTAAAGTGCGATGCTTCCAAGTACATGGGATGCGTGGCAGGGGTGTTATGATCAGGATGGAAGAAAAGCCTGTGTACTAAGAGTATTAAACCAGCAAAAGCCCCTTACCCCATCAAACAGGAAACATTGACGATTGTGAAGTCAGTAGCCATTGGGCCCTGGGCTCCTGCCCTGTCAGATGGGAGAGTCCAGGATGCTGAAGAGAGCTGGGAGGAAGTGCCAGGAACACTGGGCTGCCTCCTACCACCGAGTTTGCAGCCCAACATGTGAGTAACCCCAGAACAACAACAGGAAGAAAAAAAAAAAAAAGGACCAGTTGTGACTATCATCTTGACAGATGCTGAGCTAGAAGGGAGAGAGCCCTGGAGAGATGTTTATGTTAACAACAACAGCAGCAAAAAGGTAAGAGGGGCTTCCCTAGACACTTGGAAAAAAACAGCAGTAACCGTGCAAACGATAGCATTTGACTTCGTGTGAACCTGGTAAAAATGAACATGCAGGCAGAAACCACAGATGAGGGTGTGGCCCACATCGATGTCTGCTACACGCTTAGCCCTGACCTAGGCACCGTGTGGAGCAGGTACAAGTCATACAGGCAAGCGTGTAAGCCCGGTGTTTCAGAGCGTAGACTGGGAAGCCTCCACAGCTAGGAACGAGTCCAAACTCGCTCTGTCACTCACCCTCACTGAAGTGCTAAACGCAACATGAGGATGCGGGGCTGTGGCTTGTGGAAAGGAAGTGACACGTTTTCAAGAATTAACAGCTGAGAAAAATTAAAGCATGCATCCCAGCGGCGGGAACACTTAACGGTCCCTAGAAATGGTACTTAGTCACGGTTTGTTGTCGCTGTTAGTTGTTGTTGCTGCCGCTAAGAGGTTCAGAAGAGGTGGTCTCTGTTCTTAAGGTGCCTGTCACAAGCTGTGGGGCGTGCGGGTAATGAATGTCACAAGAGAGAGAGACGAAATGAAGACACAGTCACAGGAAGATGAAACTCCTGCTCTCTCTGTATTAAGGAGCTGAGAAACATCACCGAATGCTGTGGGTTGGGTAGTGCTTAACTGGAAAACTGGAAGTGACATCTTTGGGGGCTTTTTTTTTTTTTGGTATCTTTTTATGAAACCAAATCTTAAGCCTCCGTACAAGGTTATAAGAGGCAGACACCTGAGCCATGTCACCTGCGTGATCACGTCTCTAGAGAGAGTGAGGTGCCGCATGTCTCCTCTGCCGTTGTCCCTCGCACAGGAGATGGTAATCGCTGCTGCCTGCTCCCGTGGTAAAAGGAGCGGCTATTTGATTCATGGTTTAGTTGGGGCTATTAGCTTGTACTCCCAAAGGCATTGGATAATCTGTTTAACGGAACACAGTCATTTGTCTTGTTTGCTGACTACTTAGCAGATGGAATTGTGATCTGGGTAATTATTATATGGACATTAATAAGACATATCATTTATTAATTAGCACTTTGTGAGGTATGTTTTTAAAAGAGAAAATTCTAGATGGTTTGCAAATATTAGTCACTGGGGTGAGCTTTTCAAATAAGCATTTAGGGGTTATTCATTTGCTTGTCTCGATTTTTCACAACTCAGGAACAAAGGCCATATCTAACACACTGTACCTTGTAACCTAAAAAAAGGCTGATCTTTTTCAGATACTGTTTAATTTAAAGAAATAGTCATATACATACTTTATTTCATTTAAAATTTTTCCAAAATTAAATTGTGCCTGAAGAATAGCTTTCTAATATAATAAAAGTATATTTGGGCATTTAAAAAAAGATGGATGAACATAACTAATATTTTTACTCACTCTCATACACAAACACACACGTACACACATATATATACATACAATATACATATACATGCATACATATATACATGCACACACATATACACATACACACATATACATTACACATACACACATATGCATATACATACATGCATACATACACACAGGCACACACAAACACAAACACATATATGCATTCATATGCATACATAAAGTGCTCAAGGTTGGGGGAGCAGTCTGGTCTGGGGCTCCCTGCCTATGGCCAGCCTCCTCTTCTCTTATATATATGCACCAGCAAGCCTCTGTGAAATCTATTTTCTGACAGACTGACAGACAGGCAGTCATGTAGCCAATAGCAGCACCTGTGCCGGAGTAACTCAGTCGGAAAGTGCTTCTGAACAAAGCCATCAGGTTATACATTGTTGCTACTTCCCTGAAGAACCCATTTAGTGGCTCTCAGGAGAGTGCCTTTTCCTCCAAAGATCTAGATCCTACGCTCTTTTCTCCTGTCTGCAATACTACGGCTGATGCTTCAAGCTCATTTCCTGGGCCCTCACGATATATGTCCTGTGCTCTTCTCCGCTGCTTAAATGCTTTATGATGTATAACAAAGACAGCGCACACCAGAAGTTTGCAACCTATGTTTCTAGTTATGGGAGCAAACACCAGGCTACTTTGTTTCTCCACAAAATTTAAACCAAGAAATAGATACAAAAGAATGTTTCGGGATGCAGAAAAGGGCCGAGGGCACCTGGATTCTCTCATGAAGCGGTGACATCAGGCTGCTGTTTCCGATAGAAAGAAACCCAAATAACCCCCAACAATCACAAATTATGTACTTTACTGGCACTTTCTCAGTTCTCACTGCAGTATCTTCGGCAATTACTCACGTTTAGAAGCCCATTATATAGATAAACAAATTCGTGATGAGGACGTTATGGAAAGTGACACAGTTATTAAGGGCCAGGCTGTGTCAGCAGCTGCCATTGTATGAACTAACTCAATTTTTTAAATGAATGTGTAATTCAGTGGCCAATTTTTCCCTCTTGACAGCTACAGAATTGAACTACTGAGCTTTTCACCTGTAGCTCAAGCACTGAGCTTCTCCTTTGACCATACAGCCAGAATCTAGAGCTGTTTTTGCAACAGTCTGTGGGGACATTTTATGTCCAGGTGAGTCTTTCTATGGCCCACTGTTAAAAGGGTGTGTGAACACAGTTGGCTGCTGCCCACAGAATCAGGCATCAGTCTGGGAGAATGTGCAGATGCTGTGGCATGTCTCAGCTGGGTCTGTCTTTGTTGCCTGGGCAACCTCTCTAGGAATGTAAGAAACTCATTGTGGTTTTTGTTTTTTGTTTTTTTCCTATGTAGATCTGTAGGGAGGGCCAAATGATAATGCTGTAGGTTGCTTGGCTCCACTACCACCTATAGTGGAGAGACAGAAACCATGTTTCAGGGTACAGAAAAGTGGCAAGAGCCCCTGGATTCTTTCATGGAGCAGTGACATCAGACAAGAGAAAGGTCAGCTTCCAGAATCCTGGCAGCCTTTTCTGCTCATTTGTTCTCCAAGATAAACAGTCGGTACTAATTTTTTTCTGCAATAGCTGTAAGAAATTTTATAAAGGCAAGTGCTGCAATTTGATTGTCAACTATGGGTTTGGAAATCCGTCTTGAGCTCAAAGCTTAGCTTCTCAATTTGCTAATTGTGCACCCTTAGGCAACTTATTTAACCCCTTTTAACCTCTTTCCCCATCTTAAAAAAAATGAGAACACTCCTGTAGATTTTGCATATAATTGATTTCCATTCATTTATTCAGGGTCGATTTATGTGTCAGGCATTCAACTAGATGCTAGAGAAACAGCTGCGAATTAGGAATGATGCCAGTCTCCACAGAGGCCAAATCTATTACAAAGAGTATATATTTGTTACTTTTATTGTTGCTGCCATCAAACACCTGACTGGAGGCAATTTAAGGGAGAAGGGGTTTATTTTGGCTCAGAGTTTGAGGGTATAGTCCATCCTGGTAGGAAAGCATGGTGGTAAGAGCAGTCTCAACTGTGGCAGCTGGAACAGGAGGCTGCTTGCTCATATCTGGAAGGATCGGGAAGCAGAAAGAGCCAAGAATCAGAGTGGATTAAAAACTTCAAGGCTTACCACCCAGCAACTCATTTCCTCTATTGAGACCCCACATCTCAAAGGTTCTGAAACCACACAAAGCTGGGAATCAAAGGTTTACGTACGTCAGCCTACGGGGGACACTTTACACTCCGGCCATATCAAAATGTGTTTAAATAGTCACTTTGAGTAATGAGCTAGGAAGTGGAGGACGGAGAAATGCAAATGACAGGGAACCACACCTAGTTGGGGGAAGTCAAGGCAAACTTTCTAATGAAAATATATCAGGGTCTCAGAGTATGAGTCAGCCAGGTGAGGAGCAGAAGAAATCCTTTACAAGCGATCATACTCAAAGAGCAAAACGTAAGAGCAACAACAAAACACAGGAGGAAACAAAAGAATCTGAATACAGATAAGACAAAGCCATTCTAGAAACATCCGCAGCCACATGAGATTCAGAGAGGGCAAAGGTAAGCGGAGACTCCAAAGAGTCTCACACACTTGGTGAGAACATTGAGACTGTTCCGTAACAGGGAGGCCGTGTCCTTAGAAGATGAAAGTGGGATGCTCTGTAGAGCTGGGAGAAGCTTAGCACAGTGCAAGGACCCAGTAACTCTGTGTTGGGCAGGTGGTGTCATTAACCTCAGCTTATAGTCATTGCTCCTTGTATTACCAATGTAAGATAAAAGACCAAAATTCTGCCTCTGCTATGGAAAGAAGCTTATGGCGGCCGCTTCTGGAAAGGCTGGTAAAGCCATCCTTGACAAGTGGCAGACAGAGAGCAGAGCCCAAGCAAGCTTCTTTGCAAGCGTACTCCTCCCCCTCATTTTTCTGCTCATCCCCCTTACAGCTGCCTCGATGAATCCACACACTTGTTAAGTGATGTGAAGTCATAATTCTTTCTGGTAGTTCTGTCATTCCTATAGCTGATTCTTGGCTGGATCCTAAACATACAAAAATTGTAGGTGGACCAGATTATACGTTTGCAAGAAAAGCCAGGAATGGGGAGGGGTGAGCAGACAGGAGTGGTGGAGAGGAGAGCCCAACACCCCAGGCTTAAGTCGGCATCCCTGAAAAGCAGAGGCAGACAGCAAGAAGACATGTATGCATTCACCAGGGTCAAATAACTCCGTGCTTTGTTGTCAGATGCTTTGCATTCTTAGGTAGCAGTGATAACTGCAGGACTCGGTGAAACAGGAGGGAAGCCAGACTGGTCATTTTCAATTCTTTGCACTCTTCACTTTCCTTCACCGTAAGTCTTGCTGTGTTTAGATTGTGACATAAGATTGCATTAAAAACTTAAAATGTCTGACTTAGACAGTACAGTGGTATTAGAATATTCGCTGGAACTTGGATGGTCCGTGATGAATGTAGAATTAGAATATTTGCTGGAACTTGGATGGTCCGTGATGAATGTAAAATTAGAATATTCGCTGGAACTCGGACGGTCTGTGATGAATGTAGAATTAGAATATTCGCTGGAACTCGGACGGTCTGTGATGAATGTGTAGCCTATTTTGTTGATGTAAAAATGTGAAGTGACCTCGGTGGTGAGACTCTGACACCAGTCCTGCCACACATGTGTGTCCTTAGGCATAACTCCAACATCTCTATTAAATGACGATCCTTAGCTATCAAATCAAGTCCCCACTTACAGTTCCAATAATCGCTAAAAACTACCAGCAGGATGCATACTAGTTTGGGCTCTGGAGTTCTTATACCGTGCTGTACATAGGAGGATCCTGGCTTGAAGCAGATAAATGGGGAGGAAAACTACAGGAACTGGATGAGAAAAGCACAAACCCAGATGATGACAGTCGAGGAGAACATGCAGCAAGGGTCAGAGACCGATACCAGGAAAGGCTGCCACAGCTGCTCAAATGAGAGAAGTCAGTGTAGAGTAGCGCAGCTGTACAACATGGATCTGTAGCCAGAGAAAGAATACCTGCCCTGCCACACAGGAGCTGCGCGCATTCAGTCACTGGTTCCATGGATTTTGAATGCCCATATTATGCTGGATCGTGGGTGTGACTCTGGGAGGTCAATAGCCACAAAGCAGACAAAGAAGAAGCCAGGGAAATCTCATTTCCTTTGTCACTCTGCCAACTTGCATCGTTGAAACCACTTGATTAAATATATGGTGAGACCCACTCTACCCTCAGAAGAAGAGAACGTTCTCTCAAGTAGTCAAAAAAAATTCTGGTTAGAATCTCACCTTTTCCATTTGCTTTTTCTAGGTATTAAGTAACTCAAAAACTCAAACACCTTTTTGAATATTAGCTTGGTCTTTTGGCTAATTTGGGGTTTGCGAACTAATATTTAGGTACAAGCTAGGAGGTTTGCTATATAGACCACTTCCAAGTGAGTGAAAGTAATGATTTCCTCTACTAGTGATCGACACAGCATTGACTTCAAATTTTCAGGGAGACACAAGTGACTCCCAAGGTGAAAGTTGGGGGTTCTCACAAATCCACTTTTTAGTAAAAGCAGGGCTTTACCGTTCCTAGAATGAAGAGGTACAAGCAAAGGAGTGAGGCAGAGAGTTTTCTTGAGTTTCACTGCCGCTTGAATACAGATGAGTGGTAGAGCATGGGCTTAGTGTGAGCGGGGCCCAAGGGTCCAAACACAGCAGGAGACAGAGGTTTCCATCACAAGCATTGACTAGGAAGGGGGCAGGGAGCAGTGTTAGAATAGAGATTTCCTTCGTGTTAATGATTTTTACGAATCAGTAAGGAGAAGGGAAGTGGCAGACCTTGGACAGAAGGAGCAGAACTAACAGTCATTTATGTGTAAGGTGGTAAATCAAAATTTAGCGCAATATATGGGTCAGATAGAATGGTGACCTGAAAAGCATCAGAGGCCACTGAGTCTGACCTATTAGCAAATGTAATGACCGAGCATATTCCCTCTCTAGGTTTGCTCCTGACAGTGACAGCTAAACTCAGGAAAAGGAACATCTTTTTTCTTGAATCTATTATTTTTTTACATGCAATGTATTTTGATTATAATCACCTCTTACTTCTCCCCCCCATAATTCCTCCCAGGTCCACCCCACCTCTCTGTGCCCTCCGAACTCTATGTCCACTTCTCTTTTATGATCCACCAAGTTTAATTTGTATTGCCCATGTGCCCATGGGTGTAGGGGCAACCACTAGAGTGTGGTCTAACTACCAGGAGCTATGCACTAAGAGAAAACTGATTCTCCCTCTCTCAGAAGTCATCCAGTGTCACTTGCTCACCAGTTAGGAATCCCCACACTGGAATGCTGAAGACTTGATTCTCTGCAGGTCTTGCCCAGGCAGCCACAGCTGTTGAGAGTTCATGAGTACACTGGCCCTGTCATGTCCAGAAGAAACTGCTTGATTCTGGTCCTCCCCAACCTCTGGCTCTTAAAACCTTCCCAACTGCTATCTCCCACAGTGACCCATGAGCCTTGCCAGGGGGGCGGGGGGATGTGAAATAGATGTCCCATTTGTATTTTGCTATTTTTTGTTGTTGGTGGTGGTGGTGTTGGTGTTGTTTGGTCAAGACAGGGTTTCTCTGTGTAGCTTTGGTGCCTGTCCTGGATCTCACTCTGTAGACCAGGCTGGCCTTGAACTCACAGAGACCCTTCTGGCTCTTCCTCCCGAGTGCTGAGATCAAAGGTGTGCGCCACCGCCACCCGGCTACATGTCCCATTTGTAGCTGAGGACTCCATACCTATTCTCAGTACAAGTTCTGAGTTTCTATGTTAATAGTCATCCATTGTAAGAGGAGACTTCTTTAATGAGGTCCAGGAGCTGCTCTAATCAGTGGGTATAGAGATAGGATTTAGAAGACAGTCTGATGCTATATTCACAGAGCAAAATAATAATTTTACCCCTGGGGCCTGTGAGCTCCACAACCATGTGCTCTTGGTCAGAATTACAATACTAGGCGTGTGTTTCCTCTCAAGGAAACCCTATAACATTTCTCACTATTATAACCAATGAGCATAATTTACCACACCGATCATTATTGCAATCCACAGGATGAACATCTTTGGTGGATATTGACTGCTAAGGTTGCTGATTTTACATATTATTATTCTGAAGAAATTATAATTATAAAAGAAATCTATGTTTCAAATATCTGGGTAGATTTGTGTGGTGGGGGAGGAGGGAGGGGAAGAGAGATTTCTCTAGGTTGATCAGGTAGGAGGAGATGTGGTATATGAATGAAAAAGGTTAAGTCTAAAAAGACTGTGGGAAGGATGCTTTTAGTTAAATGCCAGGGTGGTTTTTATGCCGAATACAATGAGAAGACATTGAAGGATTTTTATATAGAAACCCAGCACACTCCAAAGTTTCCTAAAACGAGTTTTCTCTGGCTGCTTAACCAAGCACATTAGATTTCAAGGGACCAAAATGAAAGGGGGGAAACAGTGAGGTGAGTGTTGTAGCCACCCAAATGACAATGGTGATGGCATGGCCCAGACCGAAGGCTTAAAGAGAAATAAGGACATTTGATGCCATGCAGGAAATAGAGCCATTGGATTTTCTTTTAAAAATAATCTCAAGAGTGAACAAGAAGGGAACAATGGCATCCTGGCTTTGTATAAAACTATATGCTTTAACTGGACTGTCTTTACGATAACTGTGTTTGTAGAAGCTGCTGTTGACTCTAGTGCTGAGAGCAGGAAGCGAGTGGGAGATGGTTTTGAGCTGGAGAAAGACTGGAAGAGCTCAGACCCCAAACTTCAGCAGATAAATCAACCCCTGCCAAGTGTCCTTGAAGCTCCTATAAGGCTACTAAATCTATTTCTGGAGGCAAACACAGCAGTTTGTTGTTGAGAAAAATCTCTTCCTTTCTGGGGCACCAGAATGTGAGCATTATTCTCCACCGGGATCATCTCTGGATGTGTCTTCTTTAAATTGTGTCAAACTGATCAACAACAACTTCTTTTAGTCATTTGAATGGCCAGTTGGATCCTAGATTTGAAGTCCTTTTTATTTTTATCTAACTGTACTAGGAAATCAAATTTAGAGATGGCTACAGGCATATACTAAATTAGAACATGGCCAGAGATTTAAAAAAATGGTTTCTAAGAAAACACAAAGATCATTAACTTTTTTTGTGTATGTGAAGAAGAGGAACCAGGATGTAGCCATGGGGGAAGTGTTTTTGTAAAGCGCTACCCATCCTCCGACCACTGTTTCCCAAAGGGCTCTGTTGATGATCGATCACCTCTAAAACCTTCTTGTACAAGTATGGCCAACAGAAGCCATATGGCCAGGGCTCTGTATTTCATCTTGTTCATATTGGGAGGTCCTCTCTGCAGAGAGAGAAAATACATCTGTAAGAGTATTGTAACACTCAAAATGTCAATATTGTTTTTAAGTGATTGCATCATTTTCTGAAATAATGATTTGTGCAAGGAATGTCATGAATCATAATTAATTTACATATGCATTAAGATCAACTTTGAAGGAAATCCTCCTTTCCAAACATTAGAATTAAATATTTATCTTGCTGCCATTTCGTATGTGCAGAGTTCATATTGCCTCTCAAACCCACCTGCTCTCCACCATGCCATTGTCCCTGCTCTTTATAACCACAGAGATTTGGAGTTAGGTTTTCTCTGAACTTTAAAAAAAAAAAAACACCTCACCAAGGGCTTTGTGAGGAAAAAAAGAAAGCACTGAGCCAGTGTCACCTCTATCACCTCTGTGACACAGGAAACGTGAAGATGAGGAACTCTAGACCATCAAATTTCTCACAAGGGTCTCCCTTTGATTCACAAAAGGATTTATGAGCTCAGCTTGGAGGCCTTGAACTTGAGCTCCCAACTCAAGTACATTTATTGTATTTATTTGAAAGGAAGGCCAAGTCCCTCCGATTCACCCTGTTCAATTCAGTTTTACCTTTCCAAAATGGATGTGAAGCTATAAATCAAGAACTGTGCCCTGTGGGGGTCCCTCAGGGGAAGGTTAAGAGACATGTGACTCATTTTAATGTGACAGATTTGAGGGAAAAAAAAACATTGCAAGGAGAGAAGTCGAAAAGTAGAGAGGACTCAGATGAACATGGAGTTTCAGTGTTCCCCGGTGATACAGAGTCACCTCCATTTCTCTCCATTTCTACCAAGTGAGGAATTCACTTAGATGCTTCTGACTTGGCTATTGAGCTCATCTGAAAGTTTGGGCTATGTTGTCAGTCACACTAGTGAGTGAGAGGAAGCCCCAAGGATCCCTCCCTGCATCCCTCAAACAGAGAGCAGTTACCTAAGATCAGTCCTTTCTCTCTGCATTCTCCTACCATCCCAAATAGACAATGGTAGTACTGATAATAAGAATGGATTTTGGTTTAGCATCATTTTTTTATTTGAAGCACTTGGCTTGCAGTATGCCTCTGAAGTCACAGCAAAAGGTCTTTGAGCCAAAATTAAACTTAGTTATACCTTTAGAATATCTCTCATGCAGACAAGGTCTCCACAGGATGAATGGCCTAAAATGAAGCCGTTCACAGTTATCCACTGAGGGGTTGGACACATGACATAAGTTTCATAACGTTTCTTGGATAGAGACAGGATCTAGGCATATCAGTATACAGTTCCAAAGAGAGCATGCATGAGGCTTGTCTTCCGTCTTACAATTATATTTGCATGTCAGGTTAGAATTTGGCAGAGTAGAGGGACTTAATGTTTGCTAGGAATAAATGCAGGGGCCAATGAACAAGTGAGCTGGTGAAAGGAAAATAAATTGTGGAGTGTGCCAACTCAGAGTACATGCAGAATGCCTCAACATCTTTCCTCGGCCCTCCTCCTCAATATTCATTCTCTCCCCTCTACTTTTCATGGCAGTAACTCCTACTTACTACTGATTCAAGGCTAGGGGGATGGCTCTGTGGATAAAGCACTTTCTGCACAAGCATGAGGACCACCTGAGTGTAATCCCCAGCACCCAGCAAAACACAAAACCTGGCAAGGAGGGCTGGGGTCTGGAAACAGGAGGATACCTGGGGTTAACCAGCCAGTCTAGCCAAAATGTGTGAGCTCAGGTTCAGCAAGAGAGCCCATCTCAAAAGTAATGTGATGAGAGATTGAGGAAAACAACCAATGTTGAACACACGCACACACATGTGCGCGCGCGCGCGCGCACACACACACACACACAGATCCTTCATTCAGGAAGTGGCCACTGTCTCCTCAAATGATAAATAGGTCACTTCCTAAGGTGTCCCATAACTTCCCAGGAAACTTATTATTCACTTTTATAGTGTCTCTTGCCTGTGATTCATCCCCCACGCTGCTGAAGGAACCCTGAGTGTGGGGAATGTGGCATTAGTTATTGTCTATACCCAATCAAGCATAATACACAACCTGTTCTATGGCAACCAGTATTGGTGAGCCAGTAAATACCCAGATGATGTAGCTCTGCATGAAAGGAAATAGGATTTAAGTGGCCAGTGGAGTGGGAGGAGGCATTTAGAGTTTACAGTGAGGGGAAAAAAAGCAGAACACACTGTCAGTAGAGAAGGAAATGGCTGTCCATGTGATGTTGCACATGACCTGTACCCAGCAAGGGCATCCTTATCACAAAAATGGCAGTGAAAATATGACCTTTATCAACCAAATTATTTGATGTGCACCTACTGATTACATAGGGATAGTAATCCAACTGCCAATTTGAACCAAACCCCTGCCCTTTGGGAATTTATTGAATGGGAGAGATAACAATCAATTGGAAAATGATTGCCTAAGTACCAACTATAACTAAAATAGACCTTATGTAGGCATTAAGGACATGTGTTTGAAATAAATGAGGACAGACCAGAGTTAACTATGTGAAAAGGGACAGAAAGCCTTCTAGACTGCGGACAGCCTGCATAAAGGTTCTGTGGTAGACTGAGAAGTGTAGACCATTGATGCTGTCAGGAAACCAACAGAGCAGTATGATCAGAGTGTAGAAAATGTTTAGAAAAAGCACTGGGAGGTGTTGGCTGAAAGGTTCACAGGAGACAAACCATGCTGCGCTTGGGGAACAGCTGATGACGCCATGCTTTATTCTTGAAAAGAAAACATAAGAAACTCCTGTAAGTCAGTTACCCCAGCACCCCCAAGGCTCAGGGAACAATGTGAAAGAGTTGGGGGGGATGGATGTAAGTGCCAGAAGATAGGAGGAAGGACTATGAAAGGTCATTCTCTCAACTTGATAATCTATTGCAATCATTAACTCACATCAGCTATAGTTACCTGTACTGGGCCGACACAAGATCTCTACAGGGCCCTACCCTTTACCTCTGAACTATTGGCTGCTCATCAATCCTGGGAAAGAGAGTCCCACGGCCACTATCTTTAGCTGTATACCTTCTGTGAGCCCACCAGACACCAATGAATAGCTCCAAACCCATGGTCACACAGATGACCTTGGTTAATCTTGGTGTATCATAAAATGAAAACAAAAACCTGAACACGAGAACTTGTGGAGGATGAA
The DNA here is from genome assembly GCA_902168405.1 of Peromyscus aztecus. NCBI lineage: Eukaryota > Metazoa > Chordata > Mammalia > Rodentia > Cricetidae > Peromyscus > Peromyscus aztecus. The sequence continues at coordinate 5,530 of CABHPQ010158379.1, read as the reverse complement.
GGGAGGCTAGGGGTGAGAGGGAGGTCAGAGATGTGAGCGGTCTGTGCAAAAGTGTACGTGCATAAAGTTGTAAAATAAATAAATAAATAAAGCCACCAAAAATTTCAATTAAGAAGGAAACAAGCTATTACTACCTTCTTTTGCAAACAAGGCAACTAACTGGTGCTCAGAGATGGGGCCAGAAGTAGAACTGCAACATGCTCCAAGTCAACTATAGAAATTTAAGGAAGGAGATACTCATTCTGGGGTTATTCGAGTACTGACTACACTGACTATGCTTGCACAACAACTTAAGGGTAAGAATCTCCCCCTACCCTTGTAAATTTTGCATCTAAAACTCGTTACACCCTCTTATCTGACCTGGGTGAAGAAACCTGCCCTGGGTACCACAGTGCGTAAATGGTTAAGCTAACTTCAGAACCCATGAAAGCAAAGCTCTCCCAAATGCCTGTCTCTAAAACTTTCTGAGGTTGCCAGTGAACACCCTGATGCCCTCCTCATTACTGAGCTCACACGAACATGAAATTATTTGCAGTGAAAGATTAAACTTTATATTAGACTTCAGATTGTAAATAGCGAGACTCGGCTGAAATGAATTTGGAAAATGAAAACTGATAAATTGTAAGATCCGCCGCATGGAATAGAATATCTTAACAGGCTTCAGGCGATGAGAAAGAATGAGTCAAATATTTAAAAAGTAAACAGGTTTTTCCCATTTATTTTAAGCTAACAAAATGAAATTAAATCGGCTAGCAGCAATTAGATAAATGGATGTCAATCAGATATGAAACTGCTAAAGAAATTAGCCATGGGGTAGCCCTTTAATCTGCTAGGGCTTTGTGTGTGTGGGGTAGTAGAAATGTGACCTGTTATCAGCCCAGGTATGATTGAATTATTAATAATATTGTACAAGGCCACCTAGAAACTAGAGCTTGGGGACTCTAAATCTATTCTAATTGAAACGGAGAATCAGCAGACTGGAAAAGACCCTGGCTTTTCTCAAGATGTGTCACAGTAGGTGACACGTGAGGCTTGCAACACAGTGGCAGCTGCAAGCTGCCCTCTCAGCAAATTTAATCTGCAAATGGGTCCCAGCTTAAGACAGTTAATGCTGTCCATTATTCTGGGGGTTTCTTTCTGTGTTTTGGAAAGCATGGGTAAGAATGTTTCATGCCATGTTATTATGCAGATCGTCCAGCTAACAGGAAGATTATGGATGCGGATAAATCAGATTTTGAAATGAAGGGCTTTCCTGACCCCGTAAGAGGATGGTAATATGTGCATAACAGTGGAGAAATGCTTCCTGATCAGGGCAGAGAAAGGGTCACACTGTCAGTCCTTGAAGTGTCCTGAGTTTGGAATAAAAATTCAGGAACACTCTTTGAGCAAATGAATCGAATTCAAGATCCAGTCGCCTTCTAAGTCCCTTGCTCTTTTCCCTGGTTTTAATGTGGGGGAATTTTTCAGTCTCATGGGACCCCAAATTAAAGTCACTTACTTCCCTGTGTAAACTTCCATTCTGGGAATAGTGAGTGGTCAGACACAGGGAAGGCCACTCACTCACCCTGCTTCTTCCTAGAGTCTCCTGCTTCCCTCTCTTATCCACAAAGAAAAACTCTCTTCTCCCCTTGGCCATCTGCCTTCTCACTGGGACCTGCCCCTAGGCACTACTGAGGCAGCTCATACATGAATGGAGGAGGTCGGGAACACAGGCTTTATACTGAACCCCCAGCCCTGCCCCGGTCCATGCCCATGAGCAGACTCCTCTAGATTTTGTCCTCCTCTATACCCCCTTAGCTACAACTTGGGAACGATGCATGACAGAAAACTTACAAGGATTTTGGTGTCTCAACTATTGTTTGGTTAAGCAGTTAGGTCCAACCCACTTCGTACATATTCACATACAAACAATTGCGTAGTCTTTTACCAAAATAGATGTATTGGGGGGAAAAAGACTAATAATTTACCTGACTGTGTAATCACAATTGCTCGTGGGACGGAACGGCATGTTGAGCACTGTGGTTTCCTGAACTTGGAATCAGGATAGACCTTAAAATCCGATTCCTTCCTTCACAGTGATGCTTCCACGTGCTCCAGGCTTGATATAAGAGTACGGCGATATATGATAGCTCTGCCTTGTGCTTCCCCAGCGGATATTTTCAGAAACCTGCTTGTCATTTGTATGTCTTTTTGTTCAAATGTTTTGGGTTATCTTTTAACCATGGAGTCACAAAAGTTTTAAAGCAGGTTTGATAAATGTGGAAGTTAAAATTTTTAAATATATTTTCCCCTAGACTTATACGTGACCCCTTTTGTATCTGATTTCCTTTGTATCTTATTTCCTTGCTAATTTTACTGTTGCCTGCTGCTACGGCCTGGATTTAACATGACCTCTAGTACAGTGTGCTCATTTTGAGGTCTGCTACCTTTGGATCCACAAATGTATTCCCAGTTGTTGCCATCCCTTGAAGTACTTTATTCTCAAGAATCTACAGGTCCTATTAGCCGTGTGTCCCATCTCGTGCTAAGGGCAGCCCCTCTCTATGAACTGTTGTTATGATGATCATTTGGGTGCCATATCGGTTAGACACTAGGCTTCACCAGAGAGCTTGCGGTCCCTCCAGGCTATGCACTAGGTCTTAAAGCACTGCTTCCCACTGGTCACTGGGCAATTCTCCACAGCCCAGCTGTGATTTCTTCCACTCCTCTGCCTAGTGTAAGACTAAGCTTGAACAGCCTTATCAGTGGGTATGCAGTCTCGAGACGTTACATTCAGAACTGGAGAGATGGCTTAGTGGTCAAGAGCATTGGCTGCTCTTCCAGAGTCCCTGAGATTAATTCCTAGCAACCACATGGTGGCTCACAACCATCTGTAGTGGGATCTAATGCCCTCTTCTGGCATAAAGGTGTACATGCAGATAGAGTACTCATATACATGAATAAATAAATCTTAAAATAAAATAAATTTTAAAAAGATTTCAAATTCCTAATTTCTATCACTTGATCCAACTTTGATCTCCTTTCATAATTTTTCTAAACAAAAAAATTAAGAAAGTGGCACTACTTCATATTGTTTTTGGAAATTTATCTAATATCTGGTTTAATAGAAGGCAGCCAGGTTCTGATGCTCTGTACTCAGTTTGCTCTGATATTCCACACTGTGCAGTTGTGGGAAACTACTGTATACTTAAGAGAAGGTGTGAGTCAAAAGGCAAACACCACCCCAGTGTTAGGAAGGCAGTTTTGATTTGTGGAGCCCCTGTGGGGTTTTTAGGAATTCCCAGAAATGCCCTGACCACAGTTGAGAACTATTGCAATAAGGCGATTGTAAATATATTGATTTGAGTATAGCAAATTGGGAGGTTGCTTCTAGAGCACTGGGTGGCTTTCAGCTTGGTTTGAGGACATTTTCTGTTGTTGTGGGGACAATTAACCTGTCAATAAAATTAGTAGGATGGATTGGAAAGAGGACAGAGGAAAATAACCTTCAAAAAGAACACTTAAAGAGGCAATGTGCCATCCCATGTCAAAAGCCAGTCTTCAGGATTTGTGTGACAATTAAATGTGTTCAGTTATGTAAACTGCATAGAGCAAAGCCTGCTGCCTGGAGAGCTCTGTTTATAGTAGAAGTATTGTAATAAATATTGCCAGTAATCGCAGTGATCTAGCATCATCATTGTTGATTCTAAATGAGCAGAAATAAAAGCCTGAACTAGGCAGAACTGGAGAGAGGTTTTACACTGAGTGAGCTTGCTGCTTGGATGTGGGGGTGAGGAAATTAATAACTGTAGAGAGTAGTATTTTGTTATTTGACCACTACAGGGACTCAGAGTATTTTCATGGCATAGATTCTCAATAAATACTGCTGGGAGGAAAAAGCCAGAACTTTGGAAAGCCAGGAAGGTAGAATGAGAGTCTAGTGATGCTGAGGGTCTGTGGAATTTGCACATGGTGAGTTCGGGCAGATAAAAGAAGCACATCTGTCTGTCTACTCACACCCTTCTTGAGAAGTGAATTCTCCAGAGACTCTCCATCACACTTGGAATTTTGTTCCAATTTCTCTCATCAGCCAGTAGGCTACTGTGTTGGTCCTCTGTGCACCTTTCCAGTTTCAGCTGGAACCCTTCCCCTCACTTCAGCCCTGTGTGTCCAGTCCTGAACCCTGCGATCTTCCTCCTGTTTAGGGGTATTTGAACTAGGACTCTCTTTTCATTCTTGCCATTCTCCATGTCACACCAGCCCATTGTGTAGATGCTCTGCATCATGAAGTGTTATCTTCTGGGAAAGCTTGCCCATGAATATTAGAGCAAGGTAAACTTCCTTTTCCTTGAATTCTTGTCTTCCACCTGACTCTGTTCATTGTCCTCACAGACCAAGACTTCTTGAGGACAGGGAATGCACATGGTTAATGTGACACCTAGATCATCAAGCATGTTAAGTAAGGAGGGCCACCCATACTTAGGAGTTCTGTGCTCATGAATTCAACCAATTACAGATGTAAAATGTTCAGAAAGTATTGAGTCTAGACTGAACATGTACAGAATTTTTTCTTGTCATCACTCCCTAAATAGTATAATACAACAGCCATCTGTGGGATACTTCCACTGCATTAGTTATAAATAGCCTAGAGATAATTTAAAGTGCGTGGGAGGATGTGTGTGTGTGTGTGTGTGTGTGTGTGTGTGTGTGTGTGTGTGTGTGTGTTACATACAAATGTGCCGTTGAACATAAGGGACTTGAACATCTGTAGATTTTGATATCTGTGATCTGTGGTGTGTCCTGCAGCCAGCTTCTGAGGGATGACTGTATTTGTGTCTTGAGTATCTAAATGGAATTCAGGAATTAGTAAATGAAAAAGAGCATCAGGAATGTAGTAGGGTCTATACTTTGGTGTGAGTTCATTTGAATAGGTATTTTCAGTCGGCACCAACATGCCAACAAAATACAATGAGAACTTCAAATTTGGATTTTGTGTTCAGAGGCCTCTGTCTCGATCTGTGAAATCTCTTCAACTGTGTTTACTCATGTCAGCTGAAACATTAACTTCTGAGAATTGCCAAAGTAGCAACAATGACACAGTGATACATGGTCCTGCTGTGTCCCTTGGCCCTGGAGTCCCTGTGATGGATGGGTCTCCCTGCATCCTTCCCGCACCTCTTTGACTGTGCAAAGCTACTCTGCCTTTGTTTCCAAGGCCAGGGACACAGTCTGGATGAAGAATAGAAGATTGGCCTGTGTACACTTTGCGACTCTGATGCTTATTTCTCACCCTTATTCTTAGGGTTGACTTAGAAACAGATCTTGTGAAGGGGGGCACAACACTTCCCTTAACAGACTTTTAGGGTTTACAGCGAATCACTGAGCAAAGGGAGTGCACACTGGAGAAACCTTGGGTTCTCAGTCATTCAGTGAGAGAATTGTTAGGCAGGTTACTCAGAAAGTGATTTTTCTCCTGGGCATTTCAAGTTGTTGCTTCATTGTTTTTAAGGGACCAGTGTGGCTAACAAGAAAGTTCCAGTGATAATCTTAT
>CABHPQ010158378.1:0-28604 GCA_902168405.1 Peromyscus aztecus | reverse complement strand
GCCTCTGTCTCCCAAGTGCTGGGATTAAAGGCGTGCGCCACCACTGCCCGTCTGTATAAGATATTTTTAAGGGATATTTTATGGAGATAAATATTAATTATGAGGACGAGTCCATGCTGAGTTGCACTGCAATAGTGACCTTTATAAAAGTCAAATAGAAATGAAACAAACAAAATGCATTTTGGTGATTGTGAAGTGTAGCTGGTGGTTGGTGTGGATGCAGGAACCATTAGGCTAGTCCAGGGTTATGCAAACTGTACTTGTAGTGCCCATATGCTAACCATCGTTTTTTAAATTGCTTTAGGGGCGACACCCATGCTTATTCACTTGGGTATTTTCTTAACTCTCCTCTTGTAGAATAAATATAGCTATAGAGAGTGAGTAAACACATTCCAGGTTGTATATTTTATAAAACCTAAAAATATTCACCGTTTGTCATTACAGAGCTTGTTTGCCAAACTGAACTAGATTAACACGTGACGATTTCTTTGTAGAAGCGAACCTGGGGAAAGTTTAATAATAAAAGGAACAGGGAGATTGTTCAGTCCGTAGGGACTCATTGTGATGAGCTGATGTCTGGGTAGGAACTGTTTTCTTTCTTCAAGATGCAAATATATGGGCATCATCATTATTATTATTATTATTATTTTTGGTTTTTTAAGATAGGATTTCTCTGTGTAGCCCTGGCTGTCCTGGAACTTGCCCAGTAGATCAGGCTGGCCTCAAACTCACGGATCCGCCTGGCTAGAAATTCTTTTTTTCTTTCTTTCTTTTTGTTTCTCTTTTTCTTTTTGCTGGGCTACCATAGAAGCTGTTTGCTTGACTCTCTGAACATTATCTGTGTTCATGACACAGGGAAAATAGATTCCTCTTCTCTGTATCAACCTCCAAGGAATTATTGGTCATATGGTTTTTGTTCCTATTAGGCAAGTGTTAATTTATGAAGTCTTCATTTACGAAAAAAAATGACATAGTTAACTACTTTCTACCTCCAAAGCAGTAGAATATAATCATGGTAGCCACGTCAGCATATAACAGCAAAGCGCGCACATGCGCTTGCACACACACATACACACACCCAGCAAAAATTAGTCATCCTCAAATATAGTATTAGATTGCTCACTTGCTTGCCGAGCTTTAGTGATAATTTATGATTGGCCAGTGATCCTCCAGTCAATGGAGGTCTGGTCCTCTTCCATCTCTGGTCCTGGCATCTTAACATGTTGATACTTGGAGGCCTTACTTCGTTCATCTGTGTCAAGCCCTGTAGGGAGAAGGAACATGAAGGGCTGTCAGTTTCATGGTGCAAGCCTAGAGGGGTGGTGTATGCAATGTCTACTAAGTTCTTGTCTGGAATGCATTTGCCACAAGAAATGTAGTAAAATAAGGAAGAGGAAATGGATTAAGTAGCTAGCCAGCCGGTCCTATTAGTCATAAAAACCACCTTGTTTTTTGAGTGACAAGCAGGAGCCCGGCCTCCCTTCCTATCTGATTTTTCCTTTTCTTTCTTCTCTGGAAGCTCTGAATCACTGATGAATGGCACTGGCTGAAAGGCCATCATTTAAGCAAAAGAATGTCAGTGTCGCCAAGACAGATACTGGTATACTTATGTCTTAATTTGGTATCGTGTGCTGTGTACTGAAGATTGACATAATTCTTTTTTTTTTCATTTTTCTTTATTAAGAAATTTTTTACTCACTCCACATACTATCCACAGATCCCTCCTCCTCCCTCCTCCCACCCCCCAGCCCTCTTTCCCATGCCACCCCACATCCCCACAACCCCCAAATCGAGGTCTCCCATGGGGAGTCAGCAGAGCCCAGCTCACTGAGCCTAGACATAATTCTTAAGAGAAATCTTCTCTTACTTAGTTCTTAGATTAGATTGTTTCTCCTGGCTTGGCTAAGACCAACTGATGCTCCATGACCTGCTCTCTATGGTGAGATGTTAGCAGAAGTGGCCTGTGTCATACATACGGGGGCCACTGCTTTGCCAGTGAGTGCATATTTTGTTGAGTTGAACTACCGTTGTGATGTGTGTGTTCTTCAAAAGCTTCTAAGGAGATTGACTTTTGTGATTTATAAGCTGTAACTCCTAACTGTATTTATATATTAAAAGATAGCAGCAGCTCATACCTAAATAGGCGTAAAATTAAGTTGTGTATGCTGTAACATAAAGAAGCTGGATTTTGTTTGACTTGGGGAAACACATTTCATTTCGTAATTATCACATGTTGAATTAAATTTGAATGGTAGGACTAGACATGGTGGGAAGTAGGTGGAGAAATCTTAGACTGATGCAGAAGCCTCCACTGGGCTTGTAGTTCAGCTGGTGAAATACAGCACCCAACCAAGTATTGTCTAACTTGATAGAGATCTGCTCACAGCAGATTAGCGGCATTGGCATGCAAGGTATTTCTTAGAGGTCATCTCTGCATTTGTAAGATTAATGAGTTTGAGTTGTAGCTCTAAAATTCCTTCCAGGATTAAGAATGTCAGCAGTCATTAATTCAATTATATGAGGATAGTTCAAGTTTGGGGCATTTTTACTTTCAAGAAATAATGTTGTTTTTATCTTTGGAGCACAAGTAATGATTTTTATAAATTAGTTATCGTATGTAGTCGTATTGCTGTGTGTGAGCGTAGGCACACCTGCGCCACAATGTGCATGTTGGAGGTCAGAGGACAAACTTGGGTGTTACTGCTTGTCTCCTGCTGTTCTCCGATGTGTATACCAGGCTAGCTGGCCTGTGAGCATCCAGGGGTTCTCCCAGCTGTGCCTCTGCCGTGCTTTAGAAGGACTGGGATTATAGACATGTGCTACTGTGTCTGGTTTTATTGGCATGGTTCTTAAGAGCTGAACTTGTGTTCACACTTGGGTGGCAAGCACTTGGCCCACTGAGCTAAGTTACTTTGGCTGAGCGACCATTTTAAAGCTGAGGTCATGAAGATAATTATTACTATTTTCCAGTTCTTGACTGTTCTGCTGCTTGTTGGTAAGACAAGTTCACAGTACATAGTCAAGGCTGGCCTTGAGAGCACGATCTCCCTGCCTGGTGCCTTTCTGAGAGCTGGCATCACTGATGTGTACTACTGCTGCCTGGTTGATTAGCAGCTCTTGACCTTCTAAGTCTTGAGAGTATGCATTTTTTTTAAATTAAAGATGAACTGCCTATTGTATTCCCAAATCGTAATGAGTGAGGAATTTGTTCTGTCCTGTCCCCCTCCTGCTCAGTGAAGAGACCCCTCTTTCCTGAGAATGCTCTTTCAAAAGGGACCTTGATCCCAGCACTTTGCTCTGCTAGACAGTTGCCTGGAAGAACTTGACAGAGTTCTCCTGAGGGTGAGAATGGTTTGTCCCCAATGTCTTTAATTTTGTTGTTTCTGTTTTTCTTTTTTTCTCTGTGTTTTAACTCTCTGCTTTGTTTTGGTTTTTTTTTTGTTTCCAAGACAGTAACTTTGAGTCTTCTTAAAAATTGAGGCAAATTATATTGTATTTGTAGGAATATGAAGACTTTGTTTATTGAGTTAGGGGAGAGGAAATCATAGAATACATGACTAGCATAGAGTGTCATATAGGTATAATTCTTAAAAGTAGGGGAGGAGTGAAATTGGTCCTGATACCAAGAGCATGCATGCATACTTGTGTGTTTTGAGGCCAGATGATATCTTTGGGTGTTTTTCCTCAGGCACTTTTTTTGTTTGTTTTGTTTTGTTACTGAAAGAAAGCTAGGGTTCTTACTGTCCTGGAACTCTGTAGCAGGCTATTTTGAACCGCCAGCTCCTATATCATGACACAGAGACTTACTGATTATGAAAGATCGACCTTAGCCTAGGCTTGTTTCTAACTAGCTCTTATAACTTAAATTTAACCCGTTTCCATGAAACTACATGGCTGTCACGTGGCTTGTGGCTTTTTCCCTCTCCTGTATGTCCTGCTTCCTCTGCATCCAACTGGCGACTCCACCTTTCATCTTCCCCGAGACCTCTCTGTCCCCAGAAGTTCCACCTAACCTCTTCCCACCTAGCTATTAGCCATTCAGCTCTTTATTAAGCCAATCACAGTGACACATCTTCACACAGTGTAAAGGAATATTCCTCAAGAGAACTCCTCTTCCATTAGGCCAGGCTGGCCAGACATTTAGAAACAGGGATTCCTGTCTCCACCTACCTTCCCAGAGCCACCCCCCTCTTTTTAATGGCCTCTAGGGATTGAACTCAGGTCCTTGTTTGTGTTTGCAAGGCAAGCACTTTATGGACTGAGTTGTCTCCCACTTTTAACAAACTCCTGAGGGAAGGATGGCTACCCTTTTCCTTTCTGTCCATGGCTTTATCTTCACAGTAATGGTACTTCACAGGCATCGTGCCGTATAGCAAATAGTGTGAGATGGCATTTAACAAAATGCACAAGTCAGATCATATGCCTCTTATTTACATGTTAATATATGTATTATAAAGAATACTGACAACATAAACACACACACACACACACACACACACACCCTGAAAGTTGACAAACCATGTCAAGTCTTAAACTGTAGCCTTGTTCTATGTTTTAATACTTTTATTTTCAGAAAATATTTCCAGAGGAGTTGATTGCAAAGACATTTAACTTAGTGCCACTTTAGAAAAGAAAAAACTGAACCAGGTGGTGGTGGCACACACCTTTAATCCCAGCACTCGGGAGGCAGAGCCAGGCAGATCTCTGTGATTCAAGGCCTGCCTGGTCTACAGAGCGAGTACTAAGACAGCCATGACTGTTCCACAAAGAAACCCTGTCTTGAAAAATTAAACCAAATCAAAAGCAAAACAAACAAAAAATCTGGCAACAGCTTGAATAACACAATGTGACACCGTGAGACTGGTGCCGTAATTTCTCCAGTTACAAAATAAGTTAATGCTACCATTTGAATCACTTACTAAGTATATATCTTTAAAATACTTTTATGCACTTTGGAAAAGATTAGGTAATAAAATTCTATCAATTGAATTTAATGACTGTTTATGTAGGCACATAATTTTTACAATCATGCTAATACAGCTCACATTTGCTTATTACAGATTCTTTCCACCCCTCCGTTCATCATCCTCGTGTTTTAACCCCTCCCCAGACAGCCACTTCCTTTTATCTCTTTTCTAGTTAGCATACAAGATAATGAATGGGCTTTATTGTGGCATTTCCACTCATCTGTATCATATGTATTTGCCCCCTCTATGACCCACCCTCTTCCCCCTCCTCGTTCTCTTTAATCTCTCATGGTTGGAATGAAAGCTACTCCCCATAGGATCAAATGTCTGAGCACTTGGTCCCCACAGGGTGGCCCTATTTGAAGGAAGTCATTGAACCTTTAGGAGGTGCAGAGCCTTGCTGAAGGAAGCACGTCACGGGGGAGGGGCGACGTTGAGAGTTTATGTCCTGGCCCCTCTTTCAGTTCACTCTGCTTCCTATGTGGTGAACTGTTTTCTTGTTTCCAATGCCAGCTGCCTACCACCATGCCTTCCCTGCCCTGATGGAGCCTAGGCCACGATCAACTTTCTTCCTTAAATTCTTTCTGGTGATGGTATTTTACCACAGCCACAGAAAAGTCACTGAAATGACCCTTTATACCACACTCTCTTAAATGATCATCACCCTTTGAGAAGCAGCAAGGTCTATCATTGGGTGCTTCTGAAAATGAGTAGACGTTCATGATTTAAACATTTACCTTGAGTGTATTTTATAACAGATAAAAAAAATGCTAATCTGTGAGCTTAGCAAGATGACTCACCACCAAACCTGATGACTTGATTCTGAAACCCGGGACCCTCATGGTAGAAGGAGAGAAGCAACTATCAAAAGTGGTCCTCTGACTTCCATGGGATGCCCTGGCATACACTCCCCACCCCCCCACAGTAAATAAATGAAATAAAATGCTAATTTGTACTTCATATAACTTTGAAGATCCTGGATGATCATTTGTTTTTAGTGAGTCTGGTGGAAGACTTGACTAATTTACACGAGATATATACATGATGTAGCTCTCATTGTAGAATTCAAAGCCTCTGAGTTGGTGAGTATAGACTCTGTGTGTCTATGTGCATGCACAACTATATGTGCATACACCGTTGAGAAACACTCCAACCTTTTCTTTGCATCAGGATTTGACTTTAGGATGCATGATCAGGAACACACACAATCCTGTTAGTGGAAACACCAGAGCCTCTGGGTGCTTCATGGTCCCTAGTATGATTTTTACTCAGGTCACTGGGGTTTGAGTATGGAGTAGTCAAATTACAAAGTGGGAAAATGAGATCGGCTCTTAATTCGGAATTTTACAGGTCACATACTCGGTGTCATCAGCCCCACCAGATATTTTACTCAGAACACAGCACTAGGACAAGTGATGGACACTGAACATTAAGGGGTAAAAGTCAGATGAAGTAAATCTTTGTGAACAAATTGTAGTTCCACCTTGAAGATCTGGACCTTTCTCAAACAACTAGAGTTTTATTAGACTATTTATTATTCAAATTTATTAAAAAAAAAACCCTGGATTTTAAATCTTTAAATTTTGGGGGGTGGGTGTGGAGATAGGGAGAGAGAGAGACCGAGAACGTGTGTGCTCCTCTGCACCATGCATGTGTACAGAGGTCTGACGACAGCGTTGTGGAGTTCATTCTCTCCTTCCACCTTAACCTGGGTTCTGGCGATTGAACTCCAGTTGTGTAGTGAACACCTTTACCTTTTTAGCCATCTCCGCAGCTCAGACTTGAAATCTTTCTGGACATTTGTTTACTACTATAGTTACACAATTCAGTTATTTTAGTGTCTTTATGGCAGTGTGAAACTATGAGCAAAATGAACTTAGAACATTTTATTACTCCTCCGCCCCCCTAAAAAACCCATCGTTCCAGTTAGCTTTCTCCTTTGCCACACAAATCCCTACTGTCCTTTGTATTTCTATAGTTTTGCCTGTTCTGAACATTTTGTATAAATAGTATCTTAATAGGTAGTCTCTTGGATGACTTCTTTTTCTTAGTGTAATGTTTTCCTACTGCAACACTGTATATAATGAAACTTTTTTTTTTTACATTCTTTATTGTGCTCAGGAAGTTTTCTGAATTATAAAATAGGACATTTTTTTTTTTTTTTTTTTTTTTTTAATTTCTTTACCCGTTGGTGGACATGGATTCCCTCCCACCCTTGGTCTTGGTCTTAAGCTGTTGTAGATAATGCTTCTGTTAACATAATGTGTATTTGTTTTTACTGTGTCCTGGTTGGGGGGGAGTGATGGGGTTGGGTTCAGGTGTCTCTTCTCAGAAGGGTAGCTGTTCTGGTGGATCAAAGTCCTCCCCGATTATGTTGTCATTTGACCTTTTCCACCTCCTTAAAGACCTTGTCTCCAAACTGTCTCTAGTATAGCTGAACGTAATGGACAGGATTGGCTTCAATGTATCAGTTTATTTGCAAGTGCTAGACAGTTCAGCATACAGAGACGTTGTTCTAACAGAAGCTACTTCAATTCTTAACATCAACTCCTCTGCCCCTCAGCCTCCAAGACCCGGAACGACACATGGTTAAGATAGGAATGAAACAGAAAAGAGAAAGAGAAATGTAAATTCCTGGAGTCTCTTTCACTCATTTTTGGGGCCTGGATAGTCTCTCTGGTAATCACTCTCCTTAACGCAGAGTAGGGGGCCTTCTGATGATGGAAGGGATGTTCATGCTGGGACAGTGGACATAAATAGGAACTGCCAAGGGAAATTGGGATGAATGGTTCCACAGCTGACCAAGAAGAAAAGTCTGCCGCATATTTAGTTCCCTCCCTTTGGAGTGTCTCTGGGAGACAGGAAGGCATCAGTATATCATGCCCCATTTCTTCATACACACACAAAGTATCTTTGAAAGACAATAGTAGGTTAGCCAATGATAGTGTGAATTCCCACGTTCACAGTTACGGGTTGTTGGTGTGAAAACAGTGATCAAAATGAGGGATGATCTGTAAGTGTTTCTAACATTTATTGAAGTTAAATGTTTTATTTCTTCCAGGGAACAACAAACCATTTCAACTTCAAAGCATCTAAGACTGCCATCCTGGAACTGGGCTGGAAATTGATAGGGAGGGGGCTGGACCATTTTTTTAAATTCACTTCTCAAATTTAAAAGGCTTTGAAGAGAATATAAAATGGCAGAGGTTTAAAGTTAGTATTCAGGATGAATGATGATAAATCAGATAAGAGAGAAGATGAATTGCATTATATATCTGTCAGTGATAAAAACGGGAATACATCTGAATATAACACAAAGTCACCATCTACATGGCGCCCTTCAACTAGTCATGGGGATTGGAACGCTGCTAACACAGATGACATGGTGGTGGATTATGAAATGGATCCTGCTGTGGATAGCAGTGAAAGTGTGTCTTTAAGCCATCGCTGTGTTGGAGCACTTGGTTACCCAGAACCCTCAAGTGATTTCATTAGAAAGCCTGGGTTTGCAATGCCCAGTGATCCTACCCACCAGTCTTCTGCATACAGTCCAGCGAAGCCCCCAAACCTGCATAGCAACTTGGATTCTCTAAAGTCACTCCAGGATGAGAGGTTTGAGCCCTCTCTGTCCTGTGTGTGCAAGTCTGGTGGTGATTTCGACTGTGCAGACTCCCCTGCAGCTTTGGAGCTAAGACAGACCTTTGACAGGAAAGTGGACACAGCTAACCGTACCTTTATAGCGCACCATTCTATTGAAGAGGGTCACCCTTTACACGGTCTGCCACCAGTGAGTGTGAAAGGTGGAAATACATTGTTGTCCTGCTCCACTTGGACATCACCCCATTCCTCGAAGATGTACGTGACAGGAATCCACTATAATAGAGAGGACTTGGAAAACCTTCAAGCCCCACCATCAGAGGCTCTAAACACAACCTACACAGTATGTTCTGATGTGCCGATGCAAACGGACAGTGCCGACATTGGAATTCAGTGTCAGTATTCTTTAGGAAATGTCACCAAAGAGTACACAGATGGGACAGAGCAAGGACTCACTGGAGAAAAAGAGATACAAGCTGCGACACCAGTTTCTGATGGCATGGAGGTTCCCAATGGGTCTGTATTACAGGAGTTCTATTGTGTATCTGAAGATGGACCAAACAGTGAGACACATTCACACGGCTCATATGGTCAACAGGAAATGGGCCAAAATCTAAGAGAAACACTGTCCAACTGTCATGTTGATAATGAATGCCCTTTACTGGTGCCAGCTTTTGATAAAAGTAAAACCAGAGTCCTGGACACTGAGTGTAAAGTCACTATGACCAAAGACCCACACATCGCCTCTCATGACGATGACGACTCAGAAATCCAAGAGAGTACTGAAGAGCTGACCCTAAGAAGTGTCCCAGGGCAGAGGCGTTCATTGCATGAAATGGCTTGGGATGCAAATGGTAGAACCATTGGCACAAATAATACAGCTTGCACGTCAACACCAGTTCAGCAAACCCCCAATGTAAGCCTTACGCTTTCACCTGTTGAAGCAACAGAGAAGTGCAATCATGTGGAGAATGGTCCAAGAGATGCTAAGAATGCACCAACCTTGAAGGGCGCACCAGTGAATATGCCAAAGCCTAATCTGGGAAAATCAGCTACCAAAACAAATAATACTATAGGCAGTAAAGTTAGGAAAACAGAAATTATAAGTTATCCAAGACCAAACTTCAAGAACATTAAAGCCAAAGTTATATCCAGATCAGTGTTGCAACCCAAAGACGCTTCCCCAACAAAGGGCACACCCAAACCTCAGATTGCTGGGGTCTCCTCAACCCCACCAGTGCCTTCTAAACAGTTGACAGTTGTGAACAGACCACCAAGGTCTGACTTGACTGCAGACAAAAAAGCAGAAATCCTAGTTAACAAGACAGACAAGCAACAGTTTAATAAACTCATTACCAGCCAGGCCGTGCATGTCACAACTCATTCTAAAAACGCTTCGCTCAGGGTTCCAAGAACAACATCTGCCACGAAGTCGAATCGGGAAGATGTTGACCAGCCGGGCTCTTCTCCTGCAGCCAGCGAGACAGGGTCCGTAGCTGCGTTCTTCCAGAAGATCAAAGGCATTCTCCCAGTGAAAATGAAAAGTTCAGAGTGCTTGGAAGTCACCTATGTTTCCCACATCGATCAGACTAGCCCTGAAAAGGGTGAAAAGGACAGCAGAGATTCGATGGAAAAGCAGGAGCTGGGGAAGGCAGCCATGAATGAGACTTTTGAATGCAAGCCTCTGTTTGTGGTAAGTGAAAGCCGCTGTAGGCTTCTAGGAGTGGTGAAGAAAGCTGGTGTATTAGCAATACGTACGTTACCTATTAGTTGCTTGCTAATAATATCACTGAGCTTGGTTCATACTTTGTATGCAGGTATTCTTGGTCCTGGTCAGCCAGTATATAGAGTGTGCATGAGTCAAAAATATAACAAACTTGCATAGTGAAAAACTTAGCTTCAGTATTCTCTTGAACATGGGTGTTCCTTTTGATACTGTTTTAAAGGAATAAGTTAATGCTTTAATATATTTAGATATTTGAAGTGAAGTAGCTGACATCAGGTTACACTTTATTTTTCTTAAAAAAAACCAAAGGGGTTCTAAGCATGCAAACTACATTTAAGAACTGGCTAGGGAGTGCTGCTGCTAAACACGTCAACATAAAAACCGCTCCTGGTATCTGGCTGGGGGAAGTAGCCTTGGAGGCAGAACCTATTCTCACAGATGAGTGAGTCTGCTTCGACCAGCTGCGTGACACAGGTAACTGCCACAGCCGGAAGGGGAAGTGGATGTGTGAGGTCACCTGTAGCCCATTGCATGAAGGAAATCCAAACGTAGTAAATAAAGCAGTAGGTCTTCAACAGCACCAGTCAAATCCTGAGGGGGGGACTACATAGTCACTTTAAAAAAAAAAACAAACCCGAAGCATTATGTGCCGTTCAAAGGTTGTTTTTCTTTAAGCATGCACATGTTTTTTGACAATAGTATGATCAAGCTACTGTTCCTAGCATTTGCCAGGCTCCTGTTGGGCTGTGTATGTGCCCTCAGGTCTATTTTTGGCAGTGGAGACTTAGGTGTATTTTCAGCCCCACACAGACCGCCCTTGAAATGCTTGTCCTCTGGACCGGGAATGGATCTGCGTGCAGAGGAGAAAGACAGACAGCCTTTCTTCGGGGATTATGGTGCGGGAGGAGTGAAACACAGTATGGCCAAGCACACGAGGTTGTTTTGTTTCAGGTTCCATACATAGCAGGTCCTTCAGGGGATTGTCTTGATGATACACAGTGGAGATACTCTTGACCTGGGTCAGCTTACAGATGTTTAGCTTTATCAATAACTCTATTGGTAAGGATGGAATGCCGTAGAGATTCCTAATCCAATGGGCTTGTGTATTGTTTCAGGACACAGATCTTTCAAGTTCTTTTTATGTCTAATGGAAAAAACTGATTGTTTAGAATTTTAATATACCAAATAGAATTATAATAAACTCTCCATTGTAATCAGTAGTCTTAAATAGGTGTCTATAGATATGTATAGAAACAAAATATTTTTCCTTAATTTATGGAGAATTTGGGTATCAACATTACAACCAGCATAGCTCTGAATTCAGCATACAGTAGCCCAGGCTAGCCTTGAATTTGAGGTCCCCTTGCTTAGCACCTTTCATGCTAAGATTAGTTATACACCAGCATGCCTAGTTTCAGAAGAGACATTCACTCACTTGTAGAACCCCAATACTAGAAAAACTGACCAAGTTTCTTGGACATTTGTCTTGAACATAAATTGCATGTGCAGTTCTAAAACTGGAGAGTTTTGGTTTCGTTTTATTTCCTTATATTTCCAATTTGGTAGCTGCAGACCCATGATGTGGTATTGAGGTGAGGCTACGTGAATCATCAGGTGAGATGGAGTCCAGCAGTTTGCACCTTAGCAATGTTGCAGTGAGACCTTAAAATTAGGTGTGAAATGCTTTGTAAGGCTGTAAGGGCTGTCCCACAGTCTCATCACTGGCACTTGTACTTGTCTGCTAGAGTAAAGAACTATGCGTCTGTGACCCTGTCTTACATACAGTAGTGTCCTCCAATTTGTCTAATTCAACTCTGACACATTGTTTCCTAGCATGCTGAGGCTAGATCATAGCCACAGGCTGGCTTATTGTAGAATGCTAAATAAGTGAACTCACATTGCAATTTTTTTTGTTAGTCACCTCAGTAGTATCTAGTAGTACCCAATGGTACTGCCGTAGAAGGATGTTTGTGTCTGTGTGTGTGTATGTATTCTGTTGGTCTTAGTCTTCAGGTACATTCAATTATTCAAGGCTGCCTACACCTTTTAGCTGTTTGGTGATCCAGGTTTACCTGAAACTTTAGAAAGGTTTTTATCTGGGAGAAGTGATTTGATTTAAACTGCTGTAGAGGGTTAAAAGTAGTTGCCCATGGCAGAGGTCGTGTGTTCAAGATAGCATGCTGGATAAAAGCGAGCTGTTGCATAAAGGAAAGATGGACTTGGGCGCTTTCCTTACAGGCCATCATGTAATTGTCCCAGTAAAGCTCACGGCTTACGCCCATTGTTCTTTTCAGCAACGGCGGGGCAATTGTTATCTATGATAGTGCCTCAGAGGGTCTATTTAAAACTCACACAGCTGTAAAGGAAACAGATGCTCAAACTCTGGTCCCCCGTGTCTCACAAACTTCAAAATCTTTCAGAGTGTGGGCTCTGAAGGTAAAGTAAGTGATTCGTGGAAGTTTCACTCTGGTAAGTTGAAGAGAAGTTTGGTTTGCTCCTTAAAAGAAAGTTTCTCTAGGTAGGAGAATTCTGTGTTGCTCTCCAGTGGCAAGATGAATCTGTAGCAGTTCTCTTTGGATACTAGCTATTCATTCGATTAGTATAGACTTCACCTAGTATGGATTCAACAGCTATTGGTGTAGGACTTTATGTATATATGAGGCTAGATCATATTAATTGGTGATTAAACAAAGGAGGGTCATGGTAGGGAATATGCAAGCCTGAGCTTAAGAGAATGAATTCTGGATAATTTTAGATTGGTGGCTCCATCATTCACTGCAAAATGACCTTCCTATGAGGCTCAGTTTTTCTCTATGTAAAAGGAGGAAATTTTAGTTTATAGTGTTAGAATTTGTACTTGGAGTAAGACTCAGGCTTCCTTATCCCTACAGTGGAAACATTTGTTAGGCACTTACTGTGTATGCCACATATGATAGCACTTGTTAGGGTATAAAGAAAAACAGCTTTGGTCCAAATGTTTTATCTAGTCCAGTGGGACGATCAGAAAACAAGCCACCAGGGCATAATTACTGAGTTATGAGTGTGATCAGGTTGCTGCTGTGTTCCAGGACAGGAAAATGGGTGGTAGCAATTGGGAAGATTAGCAAGGGAAACTTCTGACGAAAATGCCACTTAGCCACATGCCATAAGTTATAGGGCATGCATTCTGGGCAGAGGAAACACCAAGTCTAAAGGTGAAGAACCATTGGAAGGTATTCTGATGCAGGGGATGGCCTGGCAGAGGTTGTAATGGAAATGAGGAATGCAAGGAAGGTAATTGCAGGGGCTGACACACCCTAAAGGGTTTGATGTGATTTTAAAAGAGTTGAATTTGAGGAAGGCTTTTATGTGGCAGAATATTTGCACACTGTGAAGATGTGTCTTTGCCAAGGCGCCTTCTGATTGGTTTAATAGAGAGCTTAATGGCCCCATAGCGAGGCAGGAGGTATAGGTGGGATTTCCAGGAAGAGAAAGGAAGAGGAGGAGAATCTAGGTGCACAGGAGACTCCAGGAGACATGGAGAGGAAATAAGAGGTGCAAGATGGAAGAGAGGTAACACCATATGATAGAATGTAAATTAATATAAATGGGTTAATTTAAGTTATAAGAGCTAGTTAGGAACAAGCCTAAGCTATAGGCTGAGCTTTCACAATTATTTGTCCTTATTTGGGAGCTGGCTGGTGAAACAGAAAAAGACCCCTTACATTTTTGTAGAAGTGGAGTAGAAGCAGCAGCAGAGGCTGGTGTGACCAGACAGTCCCTGAGGACATGATTTCAGTAATCCTTTTGAGAAATGAGCCTGGCTTTTGTACTAAGGCAGGTGGAAAGGTGGGCTTAAAGGTAAGAAAGGACGCTTTCAATGTTCAAGATGGGCACCTGGGTATGTTAATAGGAGACATGGTATAAATAGATAGGTAAAACTGGTTTAAGTTTTGAAAGTGTTTCATGTTATTTCTTAAAATGGGGGTATGTTTTAGTTAGGGTTTCTATTGCTGTGAAGAGATACCATGACCACGACAACTCTTATAGAGGAAAACATTTAATTGGGGTGGCTTACAGTTCAGAGGTTTATTTCATTATCATCATGGCAGGTCATGGTGGTGTGCAGACAGACATGGTGCTAGAGACAGAGCCGAGAGTCCTACATCTTGATCCACAGACGCCAGGAAGTGAACTGAACTAGGTGTAGCTTGAGCATAGGAGACCTCAGAGCCTGCCCCACAGTGACACACTTGCCCCAGCAAGGCCACACCTACTTCAACAAGGCCACTCCCTATGAGGTTATGGGGGCCAATTACATCCAAACTACCACAGAGTATGACAGATAATCTTCCTGGGTGATTAAACAGATTTCAGTTAGTTGATACATATGTTTAGAATTTAGAATGGAGAGCCACCATAGAACTATCCATACTTCTCCTGGAGTTGCACCTGAAGGAATCTAAGGCAGCCTTACCACAGAGACACCCAGACATCCATGTTTACTGCTTCACTATTCACAGTAGCCAGATACAGAACAAGTCTGGATGACTGGCTGTCAGCAGATGAGCAGTTTATATACACAATGAAACTTTATTTGTCCGTAAAAATGAGTGAAATGATCATTTATAGGAGAATGGATGGAACTAAGAAATCATGTGGAGCTAAACAAGCCAGACTCAGAAACACATACATGCTTTCTTTCAGACACAGAATTCATCTGTCTTTTGTGTAGTATATATGTGTGTATACATGTGAATACGTGTGTGTGTGTGTGCACACCTTGAAAATAGAGGCACTGTGACGAAGAGGACTAAAAGAAAAGGGATAAATGGGGAATAAAAGGGTGACAGACACAATAAAAAAATCACATTTTGTCTTGTGTGATAGATTAAGTATATATGTGCAGGTGTCTACACACACATGCACACAAACATGTGACATGAAAGTCGAGGGCAAATTTTGCAGGAAAAGGTTGGGAAGATGGATAAAGGGTGGTGAGTGGTTAAATATAGGTAAAATATAACTATATATGTGCATAACTACCATATTATATATGACATAAATTCACTATTTTGTAAGCTAGGTAAAAATTAAAGAAATTAGGATGGTATCTTGCATAGTGTAAGGGCTCTGTGTCAGTGAATGCCAACAATAATAGGATCATTGTTGTTCTTACTGAGTAAAAAGATCGCAGTGGAGAGAGACACAGACAGAAATTAAATACAGGGGCCGCTGAAGGGGGAAGTGTTGGCCTGGAAGTGTGGGTTTTGAGTGCATCAGTCACAGTGGAAACAGCAGACAAGCTATGTTATGGTGAGATACTGGTGAGGGAGGCAAACAAGATCAAGTTGAATCCCTGGTGAAGACTAGCTTTGAAAGCTACCAAAGAATAGGACCCAAAAAGGGAATAACCAGACAGCTAGGGGGAACTAGCTGAGTGCCTGCTCTCCAGAGGGCTGAACAGTAGTTCTGAAGTCAATGTGGGCACTGGAGATCAAGTCTCCTAATGTGCCTGAAGACAGATTGGGACACATTGACGTCTTCTTAATTGTTCATAGTAAAAATGGCCATTAAAGACTTCTCTGGCACAGCCACCGAGACAGAGGGGGTTTCTCTCACAGAGCTGACACCAACAGGGATGGTGCGGCGGAAGCAGGATGAGACTGAAATCTTAACCGGTTTTCTCACAGGGTTCTGCACCCAAAGCCACCGCCGCCGCCGCCACCACCCCGGGAAGGAGCATCTCCAAGCCAGACTCCTCCTGCAGCCTGAGGAAAACACCAGGTCTCAAAGCCAAAGTGGGGCCTGCTGTTTCTTGCCTGAGGAGGAGGAACGAGAGCAGAACCCTGGGCTCCGACAGGGCCTTATCGCCTCAGAGGATCAGGCGTGTGTCCAGCTCTGGTAAGAATAAAGTAACTCAACCGCACTCATTATGCAACGCTTTATGAATTATTTGCATGTAAAATTGGGCTTGGCAGAAAGCAGAAAGACCATCTGGTTTTAGAACTAAGGCATTATGTCACTAAAGCAGCTAGCTTTTTGTGGTCCAACAGCCTCTTGGGAAAGACGGGGAGCCTGGGGAGGCAACACAGCCCTCACCCTTGAGCAGCACAAAGCCGCTTCGGGGCGTGGCTGGTGGGCGTACACTCAGAGTGTGTGTGTGTCTGTAACTGTGCAGTTGGCTAGCTGTTAAAACATGGTGATAACCTTGGTTGCCAGTTTGACACACCTGGAGAAGAAGGGACCTCAATTAGGGAACTGATGTCATCAGATGGGCTTGAGGGCATGTCTATGGTGCATTTTCTTGGTTGCTAATTGATGTAGGAAGAACCAGTACACTGTGGTCATACTGAGGCAGGTGGGCCTGGGATGGAGAAGAAAGGTACCTGAACATGAAACCTGGGAATAAACCAGTAAGCGGCCTTCCCCCATGAATGGTCTCTTGACTTCCCCAGTTATGGACTGTGACCTGGAAGTTTAAGAGGAAATACCTTCCCTCCTCAAGTTGCTTGTAGTCGAGGTGTTTATCACAGCTACAGGAAGCAAACAGGAACACATGAATTATTTTATTAAATTTTTTTTTTTTTAACAAACTGAGTGTGGTGGTGCACCTGTATAATCCTGTTATTTGAAAGGCCAAGGCAGGAAGGAGGATTGCAATTTCAAGACCTGCCTGGGATGATTGTGTGTGTGTGTGTGTGTGTGTGTGTGTGTGTGTGTGTGTGTACACGTACATACATCTCAAGACTTTGTCTCAAAAATAATTGGAGGGGCTTGTAAGATGACTTGAAGTGCTGGCTTCCAAGCTTGATAGCCTGAGTTTGCTCTGAGGGTCCCACAGAGTGGATAGAGAACCAACTCCCACGAGTTGTCCACTGACCTCTACATGTAGACGCTGGCTTGGGTGTTCTCTTTTTCTCTCACACACATTAAATATATGTAATAAAACCTTAATAAATGGCTATGTGCTTAACATGCTATAGTGTTTTTTTGAAGGTTCACAAATACTCCCATCACATATGAAAAGTTTTTTTTTCCCCTTGAATTTTCCCGAAAGATGTTACAGGGGTGGGAAGAGCAACTCAAATTCTCTAATATGAACTTTAGTTTACCTTGGCGTGGCTTTTAGAAGTTCTAGTTCTAGTCAGATTAGACTGAAATTTGAGAGTACCGAGAGTGGCTGTTAAGGGCCTTACCAAACCTGGCAGCTGTACAGATCGCTGTGTTGTGAGCCGGAACAGCCAAGTGCGAAATTCATCCGTTTTGTAGACGAAGACGAAAAGCCTGTTTAGTCACCCCAGTGGGCTGAGAGCAGTCCGTAGGGAATGCCTTTTATTTCTGCAGGTACAGCCTTGAGCACATTAAAGACATGTCAGATGGATCCCTCATAAAAATAGTGACTACTATTGAATGTTAAAAAAAATGTGCCTCTAAAGTGATGTGTCCCCACATGTGAGAATGCTTTAACGGAGCCCATAAAACCAGCTGGGTTCTGGAGGACCTCTTTACTGCACCGCAACTCAGCTTTTTCACGATTGATTTGCCCATTCTGCCTCAAAGCTGCTGTGTGAGAAGCCTGTGAGGCTTGAACATGTGCTGTTTAGATTCTTAGTGTCAAGGCCAGGAGTATGCAGGAGCAGACTCCGGAGGATGATGTGGGAGAATAATTGGCCACTCACTCATTTCCATCTCCAGGGGATCTGAATGAACAGAGAAATGTGTCCTCGTCAAGTGTTCATCATTTAGGAGGAAGAGAATCGAAGCTAGAGTGTGGGGGTGCACTGGTCCTTGTTTTCTATATTGTCACCACTGGGGGTCTCCAGGGAGGAGGTCCAAGTTCTGGTCCTCCTTGCTGCTGCCTGATGGGGCTCTTGGTCCTTGCCAGGGGCTGGAGCGCTCCCTTCCCGCTTTGATGTTTGGAGCACTTGGGTCTCGATGCTGCCTAGAGCTGTGCTCACTGGTACCCTGGCCTGTAGTTAGGTAGGGGCCCTGTGTTCTGGTTTCATTCCGGCACCACTGAGCTGCCAGGCCTGGCAAGCATTGCCCTTCCCTTGGCATGGGCACTTGTCAAGTGTAAGGGTTTCAGAATCTTAGACTCCAAGGGTTTTTGCAGTCTTATTTTTCTAGGGATGGTGTGCAACTTGTCTAGTTTTCTGAGAAATGGCCGCTACTGGCGTGATTATGGGAGCCGTGTGATGCTTGGATACTTACACAGACATGCCTTTTAGAAGTCAGGTCCCCACCCGGGATCTGTTTAAACAGATAGAATTCTTTATGGAGGTGATCAGCCCTTTTAAAAGTTTCTTTCCCATGTGTTATGTATATTGTGTCTCAAGAGAAATGTGGACCTGTTAGTCTAAAGATTTATTTATTTATATTTTATGTGGGTGCTGGGAATTGAACCCAGGTGAGTTTGGTAACTTACTATGTATTTAAATTTTCAGTCAGTTAAAACTAAATTGTAGATATTATATATATAATATATGTAAATATATTATATATATAAAATATTTGTGTATATATATATATATTTTACACATATATTTTTGAGACAAGGTTTTACTATTTCCCTGGCTCATCTGGAACTTGCTGTGTATCCCAGGCTGCCCCTGAAGTTGCAGCAATTCTCCTGCCTCTGCCTTGAGCACTTAGGGTACAGGCATGTGCCATCATGCCCAGTTACTTGGCAGTTTTCTATATATGAATAGAAGAAAATGGAATGTAACTATAACCATTATGAGTTTGAATTTAAGTTTTATTTTTGTATGGTTAGAAGACTTCTGTGGGCTGAATGTTTGTGTCACCCCAGCTTTAAATGTGGAGGCCCTAACTCTGGAGCTAAGGCCTGTGAGGAATCACACAATTAAGCTAAGTCATAAAGATGAGACCCTAATCTTCCAAACCGGCTTTAGAGGAAGAGGAAGAAATACCCGAGCAGTAGCCCAGCCTTGTGAGGTACCAGAGAAAGGGGCCATCTTGAATCCGGGAAGAGACTCTTGCTAGGAGCGATTTAGCCAAGACATTGGTCTTGGGGACACCTCAGCCGCTTAGAAATAAGAGAAAATAAATTCCTGTTGCTTGGGTCAGCCAGTCTGAGGTGTTTGTTCTGGCTAGCTGAGGTAAGACAGAAGACTAACTCAGTTGTGCGGTGTTATGTTTAAAAATTAGTAACTGGGACTCATTTGGAGAGTCACCATAATAAATTGAGAGTTGTTTGTTGTGGAGGGTAGGAAATGTAACACAGCTGAGCTAAAGGTAGAGCAGAGACTCCAGGAGCACGAACAGTGTGCCTTTAGATCACTGAGAGCCTTTGCCCTTTGCAGTACAATGGAGTGTTTGTGTATTCGCAAACTGAGACCGAATGGATGCCACAGTCATCTCCCACACTTACTGTTGGGAAGGTGAGTAGTGGCAGTCTTCCAGCCAATGTGGGGTTTCCAATGAGTCCTTTCAGAAAACTGAGCAGAAAGTCAGACCCAGAGTCAAAATAGCATTTTTTTTTTTTTTTAAAAAGCTCTAGACTTGAGTATGAGAAAGAATACAGTTAAACTATTGGGGTGCTTCCATTTTACTTGTCAAATGTGGAAACTTATGTATGATGCCAGAGTGTAAAATGATACAAGTCAACCCAAGAACTCTCTCCTGAGTGTGGCTTTTGTTGTTGTTATTGTTGTTGTTGGTGGTGGTGGTGGTGGTACTACTAGGATCGAACCCAGGAATGCTGGCTAAGCAAGTGCTCAACTGCTGGACTAGATCTCCAGCTCAGCTCTGTTTTGTTTTCTTTTGTTAATGAACTCAATTAAGTATGATTAGATAATGATGGAAATTTTCGTAACGAGTATTATAACACTGATGATCAGCTCACTCAATTAAATGTATGCCGGTTTCTAGGCCTCTAAGTTAATCATTTCACCTGAGTTTACTTAACCCTTACGGTGATTTTTCTGAGGCTAATTTCCAACTTGTAAACCAGGAACCTGACACTGCTGAGTTAAATGACATACTGAGGTTTTGCACCTGGGGAGGGCAGAGGTGTGGGACTCAAACCAGACAGTGGGGGCCGGAGTTCGAGCTCTTAGTCTGGTCACTCTAAAGGAGCACCATTGGACCCTGGTTTTTAACAAATTAAAAGTTGTTTGTCCCCAGCTAAATGGTTTAAAAAGACTGTGGCCTTTTTAGACCCTGAACTTAAAGAGGTCTTCTCAACTTTCTGCAAAGTGGATTCTTTGACAAGAGTATTGAAAACTGATGGCATGGAGGAAGTGCCCAGCCAGGAAGCTCACTGTGCTGAGCTCCATTCTGACGATGTCTACAGGGATCCATTCACCAGTCCATCTTAGTTTGGACTGATGTGGACCACTAAGGGTGTGCTGCTCCGGGTGGTGTAAACTGTCTCCTCAGAGTCCAACCTGAAGCATCTGGTCTGACAGAAGAAGGATGGGACACCCTCTCCACCCTGACACCTTTATCTGAGCTAGGAAAGCCTGGTCCACCCTCCTGTCTCAACCCAAAAGTCACCCAAAGGGCTGTGAAGGGGTGAGCGAGGCCTTGAATTGAATCAGGGCTGCATGCAAGAGACACCTTTTCAGTTTTACTCAAGAGAATGAGAAGTAGCATTTGGGGAGAGTCAACTTTCATTTTTGTTTAGCTTCTTGTGGGTTAATACATTGCTTTTGAGATACATCCAGAACTTGGAATGATGTGTCTGTTACTGTGGATTTTTCTTCTTTCTCATTCACCTGTACAGCTTCTGGGTTTGTATAAACACATTTTCTCATGTATTCAGCACTTTATGATCTTTAAAAATTTTATAGTATTTTCTGAGTTTGAGACAGGTAATAAAAGTAGAATTTTTCTCATTATTAAAAATTAGATATTATCACTCCTAACAGATAGTCTTATATTTGTAACTACAACACACACGTTAGGAGTGTGTCCTGGGACTTCTATTGTAATAATAATCTGGAGCGGATGGGGTTTGAGAGTGTTATGATGTGGCACTATCCTAAGCTTTCTTGTATTTATGCTTACAGCTCATGAGGGGTAGGTTCAGTGACTGATCATCTCTAGTCTCCACAGGGGCATCTGAGGGTTTGCACGCTTGAGTCACCGCCGAAATTATACAGCTGATAATGAACAGAAACTGGGAATGGGCCATGCTGATCACCTACAAGAGTTGGTGGTTAGGCTTTGCTCCTTACACATGTTCCTTAACAGACATGAGTGCATTAAAAGCTATGGAAACCTGATGACAACCCAATGAGTGCTTGTCTGTGCTGGCATCTGTGTGTGCTCAGTGTTAGGGATAAAGAAGTGTGAAAGAAAACAGATCCCCAAAGCCAGGTGGAGTGGAACACACCTATAATTCTGGCGCTCATAGGTTAGTGGCAGGGGGGTTATTAATTCTAGGCCAGCCAGGGCTATTGTGTAAGATCAGGTCCCAAGACCACTACCACCACCACCACCACCACCACCACCACCACCACCACCACCACCACCACCACCACCACCACCTCCTCCTCCTCCTCCTCCTCCTCCTCCTCCTCCTCCTCCTCCTCCTCCTCCATATACACACAAAAGAGACAGGCAACTCCAGCCCTGGTGGTACTTATCCTCGAATAAGGGAAATTAGAAAATAAACTAAGTGAATGAAATGTTCAGTACATAAAGTAGTGGGTGATAAGTGCTCAGGAGAAAAAGCAGTGCAGAGCTAGACTGTACATTAGATGGTCAAGAAAGACCTCAGTGGAAGGACTGAGAAAACCATTGGAGATGGTGGCGGAAAGCACATGGCTGTCAGGGTGATGGAGTTCCTAGGCAGAGTGAACAGTGCAGAGAGCCCGAGAAGCTTGGGTGTGGGTCCTGGAGAACTGCGTTGACCACCATTAATAATGGAGGCTGGAGAATGGACGGGAGAAGATGAAGCTGGAGCAAGTAGGGCTTGTAGGCACATGGAAGGCACGTGTCTTTTTTCCCTCCCCAGCATTATCAGTGAGTTTAGTCTTTCTTGACATTCTCCACAGCTCTCAGTAGTAATTCCAGAGAAGACTGCTTTATAGAGTGACTCACTAAATGTCACTGTGCAGTTGCTTAGCCATTAAGGAGCACCTGCTATGTATTGGGCAGTCCACTAGATTCTGAGACTACAAATGAGATTAAGTCCTTTAAGCATTGGGGG
Organism: Peromyscus aztecus; assembly: GCA_902168405.1. Classification (NCBI taxonomy): domain Eukaryota; kingdom Metazoa; phylum Chordata; class Mammalia; order Rodentia; family Cricetidae; genus Peromyscus; species Peromyscus aztecus. The sequence goes on along the minus strand of CABHPQ010158378.1, from coordinate 6,154 downwards.
TGGGGACTGGAGAGGGGTGTCCAAGCAGAGCATTCTCAGCTGAATGTCCTGGCTATGGAGACTGTGCTATGCTGTGTGGTGATTTTCTTACACGCCTGTCTCCTGCCAAACTGACATCCATAGGCCAGAGTCCAAGGAGGAGTTATTTTTATATTTCCAGTGCTCAGCACAACATACCTGTTATATAACAGGATTTAAAGTGTCCTTTTGCTGGATTTGATCAGGGACTTGGAGAAAGCACTGAGTCTCTATAGTGCAGGGAGGAAACCAGCTCAACCCAAGGGAAGACTGGAGAAGAGTGGGTCATTTGAGCTAATCTTTGTGTATGCCTAAGGGAGCAGGAGACAAGGTTGATAGCCTCATCAAGGCTTCTAGAAGGCTGTGGAATATATGGGGAATGTTGTGGCCAGGTTCTGGAGTAGAGCATGTGTTCAGATCACTGAGAGTTGAGCCTCTGTTTTGAGGGAGCTGCAGTCAGATGAGCTGCAGTTATCTAGGTGCAAATCCCAAGGCTCCTGCATGGTTCAGGGAATAGAAAATAGAGCGTGTGTTTAAAATATTGTGGACTTCCTGATCTGTTTGCTTGATGGAGAATGGTCTCCAGCGTCTGCCTACAGCTTTCTTTGTTAGATGGTTGGATATATACGGGGAGAGTCCATAAGTCAAAATTGGGAAAAGAGAACAAGAAAAGGTTTTCAGGAGGTAAATGCCTACAAACCACTTCCAAAGATGGTTGCACGTTTTTGACTGGAGATGATACAAATGTGTAGACGTTACTCAGACCTGTAGAAAAAGAGCCCAGTAGGATGAGAGCAAGGAGATAATTACAACAGTCAGGCAATGAGAGGATGGAGGCGGGACAGCATGCAGATGAGTTTGTCTTTGCAATAAAGGGAACGAAGTCTGTAGATGTGAGATCAGTGAGAATAAATAGAGGTTAATAGAGTGAAAGTGAGGAATAGCATTGATCCTTTTTCCAGCTCACCTTTGTGGGCAGAGATGACTCATCCTAAGAGTTTCCAGGGATTTTAATTGACTCTTTTTTTTTTTTTTTTTGTAACCCTAGGAAAGGAAATAAACTAAGACAGTGATCAGTGTTGAAGTCTCAGTAAGCTTCTTGCTCAAAGGAGTTCTGCCCATGAACTTGGCTTCTAATGAGCCTGGATGCTGTCTTTGGTGGTAGTTTTGGTGCTGGGCTTGTCCCCGGGACCTTGTGTGCTCACTGAATGGCTTTCCTGTTGAGCCGCACCCCAGGCTCATCCTCCATTCCTTTCTGGATTCTCAGTCTAAGTGCCAGATGCTAAACAACTTTCTTGGTGGACATAGGAAGGCTCCATCTGTTTCTGGAAAGCTGGGGAAGGATGGACTCTCTAATTCTTGGTTTATTATGTTCTCTCAGGTTCCCAGGCCTGTGACTAAGGAAGTTATTTTTGTTTAATCCCCATTCTTAAACAGCCGATACTTTGTGAAAGTACTCACAGAGACAGGTACTGGCAACACCACGCTTCTGTGCAATTCAGGTCATCGTGAGAACCTTGCTTTGAGGATGTTCTTGTCAAATTACCCCTCTTGGGACTGGGATTGTCTGTGTTGTGACTCACCTGTGCTGCTGTGGCTTCATCATGTCAGCTAACCCTGGAATCTAAGCAAGCGGTGATGGTTACACTAAGAATAGTTTCTTCTGCCCTCCTAGGAGAGAGAGCGTTATTGTGGCTAAATCCTGAAGTCACATTTCACAGTATATAAGCATACAGTGGAGCTGAAGCCCTGTGTTCTGGATGGTAATTGAGTTAACAGGTAGTCAGAGGGTGACAGGTTTCTATGGCATAATCCAAACCCAGAGAATGGTGGGTTGGACAGATCATGATTCTTGACAGCCAAATAAGGGAGGTGACGGGTTCTCATTTTATATGTTGTTCTAACAGTAAAAAGGATTAAACAGCAGCACTTCTAACAACTCTGGGAATCGATTCACTGCCTTGCATCCTTACTTAGATTAAAGGTCAGTCTTAATTGACATTGATGTTTGCTACTGTTTAAGACCCCCAGTAGGGTAGATGTGGTTTTTACCTATAATTGTAGCCCTTGGTAGGTGTAGGCAGGCAGATTGCCCTAAATTTGAGCTGCATATACCCTGTGTCAAAAAGCAAACATACCAAAAAAAAAAAAAGATACACATGGATGGAAAACTAGACAGAGAATAATTTAAAGGTTGAGGACCAGGATAAAGGTCAGGATAGAGAGGCTAGAAATAGAGGAAGGTGGATAGACTGGTGTTCTAGCAGTCCACTGAGAAGTGAGGACACCCCGGGACCAGATCTGTAATAACACGGGGGCAGCTTTAAAGCAAAGCCAACCAATATAACTTGACTTCCCCAATGCTTTGAATTTTAATCAGTTTCTTATCTTTCCATCATAGGTTATTTTAAAAGTGGGTGACATGTTAATTGAAAAGCCAGGAGGGGAAAAAGAAACCCTCCTTTCATCTTACTATCACCAATAACCTCTGGTGTCAAATATATGGCTATATTCCTCCTGTGCACAGAGACAAATTGACAGATTCAATATCTACTCATAGAAATCCCATTCTGAACAATCAGCCATCAGATCAGATTAGTTGATGGCACTTTTTGTTCACAAGGTACATGATATGCCTACTGTTTAAGGTTCCTTTTTTAAATTTATATATTTGAGTACTGTATCTGCATATACACCTGCATGCCAGAAGAGGGCCTTGGATCCCATTATAGATGGTTGTGAGCCACCTTGTGGTTGCTGGGAATTGAACTCAGGACCTCTGGAAGAGGAAGCAGCCAGTGTTCTTAACTTCTGAGCCATCTCTCCAGCCCCCTTTAAGATTTTTAAATTTTGTTAGCAATCATGGTTTTCCGCATGTGGTGTTTTATTTGTAGCATGGTACTATAACAACACCTCAGGGTGTGTAATTTGCAAACAATAGAAATTAATTTGGCATGCAGTCTAAAGGATGGGAAGTCTGGGAATATGGTGCTAGTATCATCCCATGCACACAGGGCAAGGGGGTGTGAGAGAACAAACATGCAAGAGAGGATCAAACTCACCGTATAACAAACCTGCTCTCCCAGCAACCAAGTACTTGGCAAACAACATTATGCCGTTCTTGAGTCCAGAACTGTCACAGCCTCATTTCCTTCCTTCCAACACCGCTGCACTGGTGATTAAGCTTTCAACACATGTGTTCTTGAGGGCTTGTTTAAGACATAATGACTGTGTTTACTTCTTTAGCTGTTTATGACCATTGAGGGAGGTTTCCAGATCTCCCCCACCATGCTATAATAAACGGCCCTACAAGGAAGAACTTTGCATAGGCGTATATAAGCTGGTCAGACATTTCTTGATACATTCCTCAAGGTGCACTCAAAGGGTGTGGACGTTTTTAATGCTTTGGGTACCTTTTATTGAGTTGTCATTCAGAGACACTACGCAAGTCTCTGCACCATCTCTGACGGCTGAAGAATGTTTTCCAAAGCTCTTGCCAGCATTTTGCTGTTCCTGAAGCTCTTTCCTGAGATTCATGTTTAGGAAGGTGTGAAATGGTATTTTAATTGGTCTATAACTTGGTACTCAAATATTTATTGACTGCAGGTAGATTCACTTATGTGCTGGAGAATGACAGTGAATACAAGATCAAAACAGGCCCTGGAAGTTTCTGTCATGTTGTGCAAAATGGGCTGTCTGTGATTAAAGTATAGAGTGTGTTTGGTACTGTTAATCTGAGAAGACAGAAAAACTACTAAAAGAGAGGAGGGGGGGGATATGAAGCTCATGTGCATGCTTGTGCGTGCACGCATGCATGCGTTGGGAGGGTGCACATGTGAGTGACATTTTAATATAGTAGGAGGGGGCTGTGAGTTAAGGACTGAAAGAGCCAACTAAGCCTCTGATTAGCAGATGAAACCGGGGTGAACAGCAGGAGGCACTTGAGCTGTGTTCCAGGAATTGAAGGCACAAGTGGGAACACAGAAAATGAGAAGGTTGGGGAACGCAGAGCTAAGTTATGTGTCGTCTTAAAAGTCCTAAGGACTTGGGGTTGAGCCTTAGTGACTCAAACCTTTATAATCTCACTGTGTTAATAGACTGAACGCAAGCGAGTTTAGGAACTGGGGAGGAGGTGGTATTGCTGTAATTGCAGCAGCAGATGTGTTTTAGGACCAGGATGGTGGCAGCTTCTGGAGGTATGCCAATGCATGGATATTAGAAGGAAAGCTGATGGGGTTGAATGAGGGATGAGGGACGGAGAGATGGTGCTTTGCCTGGAGGTGGAAGGATGGAGAGCAGGAACTCGGTTACAGAGATACTAGGTTGAAGCAAATAGGAGAGATAAAATAGGTATGGAGTGGCAACTCTAAATGGGTAGTCTAAAAGGCTTTGGTTTAGGGATACAAATTTGGGATTCAGCAACCTGTAGATAGCGTGCATGAAGGCACCAAATGGGATGAGGATACAGAGTGTGGGAAGTGACTAGGTCAAGGGCACTTGTCTGGTGCTTTGAAGCTGAAAGAAGTAGAGGGATGAGGGGAAATCATGAAGAGGGTCAAGAAGGGACAGCTAGGGATGGAGGAGGGAAGTCGGTCAAGACTGGCATCAGAAGAATCAGTTACCCCCATCAAACACGACTGACAAGGCCACGGGGCAGGTAAGAGCAGTTTGAAGCGGGTAACAATTGGCTAAAAACACAGGATTGTGCATCTATTTAACAGGAAGCCTGGAGGAAGGCCATTTCCATGTTTGGTGATGAAAAAAATGTTGCCTCTTGCTTGCCTGTCCTTCCACCCCTGCTGCTCAGCACATTAGTGACAAAAAATCAGTTAAAACATGGTCGCCAAAAGTTCCACCTACTGCACACTCTTGCTACTGTTCTCAAAGGCTGGAAGCCAAGGGCGGTGTCCCAGGTTAGCAGCTTTGTCTTCACATGCCTGTCTGTGTTTATCGGGGAGGAAACATACTTCTTGACAGCTCTCTTCTCAGACCTCCGTGGCCCCAACCAGAGATGAGGATCACGCCTTATATCACAAGAGGTCAGGAAAGCGAGCAGTCAGCTCTACAGTTTTCTTCTCTGTGGGAGCACTGAGGATAGAGAGTAAAAATGGCAGTTGGGGAGCCAGGAAAGGTATTAGAGATGGGGGTACAACCTGACAATGTTGTGTTTGTTGACTTTACTTGCCCACTAGAGCTTTTGCTTATTTGTGTTTGGAGCAAATGGTTTGGACTGAGTTGGTGCTGCCATTTGTCCTATTATATTATATTATATTATATTATATTATATTATATTACCTTATTGTTAACTTTATACACTGATTTTTTTTAAAGTTTTTTACATTGTCAAAAGTTTCCTATTTATATATATAATGAGACCTTCACCTTACACAGGAAATGACATATATTCAGTTATTTTTATAGTTTCCTTTAAAATACTTTGCTTTTTCTTTATATATATATATATATACATATATATATACATATATATACATTTTTATATATATATATTGGTGACCAGTCAGAGCAAGGAGCTAATATTTGTATGGCACTCTTTGCCAGCTACAGTTCTACGTGATTTGTTTCTCACTAGGACTTATGAGGTAATGGAACTGTAGTCACCTTTTTCCCCCCTTGAGACAAGGTTTCCCTGTGTGGCCCTGGCTATCCTGGCTATCCAGCTCTGTAGACCAGGCTGGCCTTGAATTTAGAGCTCTGCCTGCCTCCATCTCCCCAGTGCTGGGATTAAAGGTGTGAGCTACCATGCTTAGTTGCAATCACCCCTTTTACACAGAGGAAGTAGAAGCCCAGAGAGGCTTAATAACCTGTCTCCAGCTGCTGTATGGTGGAGCTGGACTTGAACTAAGCTGTCAGCCTCTAGATTGAGTCTTTTTACCTTACACCATAGTACTGACCAATTTTTAATTCATATAAATATCTCAATACAAATAAGTAGTTTTTGGATAGAAATTCCCTCCTTATCCTATCCTGAATTTTTGTTCTAAGAGTTGTATGTAAGTTTACTAATCTGTCTATACAGCTGTGTGACAGTTAAAACAGGAAGCTTTGTTTCTAACCTTTAAGAATCGTAATTAAGATGCTTTACATAGATAGAACTGGCCATTTTCACCATTGTTAC